>JAAGNO010012797.1:16158-29102 GCA_033439905.1 Ceryle rudis | reverse complement strand
GTGAGGCCTCACCTTGAGTACTGTGTGCAGTTCTGGGCCCCTCACTTCAAGAAGGATATTGAGGTGCTGGAGCGGGTTCAGAGGAGAGCAACGAGGCTGGTGGAGGGACTGGAAGGAAAGTCTTATGAGGAGAGGCCGAGGGAGCTGAGGCTGTTCAGCCTGGGGAAGACGCAGGGTGGACCTCATCACTCTTTATACCTACCTGAAAGGTAGTTGTAGGCAGGTGGGGGCTGGACTCTTCTCCCAGGAAACCAACGATAGAACGAGAGGGCATGGCCTGAAGCTGCACCAGGGGAGGTTTAGGTTGGATATCAGGAAACACTTCCTCACAGAAAGGGTGATCAGACACTGGAATGGCCTGCCGGGGAAGGTGGTGGAGTCGCCATCCCTTGCGGTGTTTAAGGAAAGATTGGATGTGGCACTTAGTGACATGCTCTAGTTAGGTGGTGTGGTGTCAGGTCTTAGGCTGCACTTGATGATCTCAAAGGTCTATTCCAGCCTCTATGATAATTCTGTGTAAAAACTCAGTAAGTATGGCATTTGTCTTGCATAATTGTTAAGAGCCTATTCACCTTGTAATAACTTCCAAGATAATCTATTCGAAGGATTTTGAATATCAGAGTGACCTGAGGTTAGGTGTTGTTAGGAGAGACAAATTCTCAGTTGTCACAGGTGTACCTAAAGCAACACTCATTTATATTAACAAAGGTACTGATAGTTAGTCCATTGAAAAAAAGCAAAAACTTAACCACCTGAGTCCTTGTAAAATATGTTGTAAGTATACTTAAAAAAACCAAACACATTTCAGGGGTTGTACTGTCCAAAACTGAATCATACTGCAAGGGAAGCATCCCTGGCATCAGCAAGCATATTAATGGATGTAGCTCTTTAAACCATGTGCAAGACACCAGACAATATGTTGTGTCACTCAACAGGAGAGATACCTGTTTTCAGTCATAGGATCTGATGCGGGGTTTCACAGTCTTGCATTCCAGCACTGGAAAAGAGTTAATTCCCTGAGTAGAAGAGACAGGAAAAACTGTTGCCTTCATGAAAATGCCAAAGAAATGAGCATTCAAGAGTGTCAACAAAATACAGCAACTAACTTTTTCTTTTTTTTGCTAGGACCATCCTGGACAATTTGGCCATTCAAGCAACAACTGATTTGTTCTGAACTTTTTAAAGATATATTCAGTACTATAACCAATACAACTATTAGTGTTCTTCCATTCATGGCATAGCCATCAAAAAGGGACATCATTTAAACTCAAATTTGATATCACTGACATTTATTTAGCATTTTAGGCAGTGGGCAAAGTATTACCACATTCCATAGGCCATTTTTTTATTCAGTGTAAAGCAGGCCACCATAAGAAATGCAAACTATTACAGTTTCCTATGCACAACATTTCTTGTCTACCCATCTACCATGGGTAAGACAGGCCCACCCATGGTACAAGGGAACGCAGTCTCAAAATCCCCTTAACATTAGGGATAGCATTCAGAAATCCACAAAGCTTACAGCTCCAGGGACACCAGGGATGCAAAAGACATGCCAAAGGGAGCATGGCACTGCACTAACATTACTCCCACCCCACATTTCTCATCCGGCCCATCTGTGCTGCTGGGCACCTCAGCTTCAAAATCCCATTAGGGTTAGGGTTCAGAGAGCTACAAAGCCTAGAGTTGCAGGATAGACATCTATATAACAAATAGCCTACAGGGTTTGAATAATCTCCATCTGGGAAGTGCTCAGTTATGCTTTGACCTCTTCTCACACTTTGCTTGGTGTCTTTTGAGTACCTGGCTGCTGTTTCTCCAACCAGAAAACATGTACACTGATATTGGTCCCCTTAGAAAGGTCATAAAGCCACTGAAGAGGTTATAATCAGTTCATTAAGGACAGCCATGCACAATCCATGCATAATTATGTAGCAATTATAGTTTTTATTAGGGTATCAAGACCTGGTTCAATACTATCACAGGCTCTTTAACAGTCCTTGGATCATCATGTTTGCCTTATTCTAGGAAGGCAGCCCTAAGGATAGAAGGGAACTACCATGGAGCAGCTGGAGTGGGGCTCCTTGCTTCAGGATAAGCCAGGAGCTGCAGGCAACCCCCACAGAGGCCAGGCAGTGGCCTTCTGGCAGGTGCAGACCTGCAGCCCTCAACCAGGGCCATGGTAGTGACAGTGACAGGACTGCCAACTCCCTGGCAATCATTTGAGACAGTGAGGAAAGGTGTCAGGGCTGGAGTCCACCCAGACAGCCCCACCAGCCTCTGCAGTGCCTGGGCTGGGCACAGGGCTGCTAGCATCATGGCCATGATCAGACCAGGGTTCCCAGCCTGTGCCTGCCCTGAACCTACAGGTGGATCTGGGGGTCTTGTCTGGCTGGTGGAGGTCAGGAGCATCTGGGTTACTGAGTGCCCTTCATGCCAGGCAGCTCCCATTCATTTTAAGCATTAAAAGCTGCTAGTGTCTTGCCTGCACTATTGCACTAGGAGGGCTGTTCCACAATCTTGTACTTCTGGTGGCAAAAAATTTCTTCTCATTCCCAATTTGATTGGAACATATGGTGTATTTTTCATTATATTCCCTTTCAGTCTTCTTCTTGAGAATTTCTTCTCAATTCTCTCACAATGCAGAGATGACTCCCCACCAATCAAGCACCCCTTCTCTGTTTCAGGACAGCTCACTTCCCTGACCACAGGTGAGTGCAATTGCTCTGCGAGTGCCACATTGAGGGTGCAGAAAGTGAAAAGCCACACCTGCAGAGAGGAAAGGACGGGACAGGTGACCCCAAACTGACCAACAAGGGATTCCATCCCATATATGTCATATTTGGTATAAAGCTGAGCATGAGGGTCAAGCCCTGCTCAGCTCAGCTCTTCTGGTTTCTCTCCCTCTTCTTCAATGGCCAGCATCTGAGGGGCACTCTGTCCATTCTGCCTTTGATCCTGTTCTGTGTGTTCCTGAATCCAGTACCAGAATCCAGCTCCCCTCTGCTGCTGGGCCCAGTCTGGGACTCCCCTGGTGCCTGCTCCATAGCATCAGTGGTGACAGTGACATAATTGCCATCAAGGGGGGTTGGGTTCAATACTGGTTTTTTATGTCTTTGTATATATTCCATTTTTATTATTTTCATTAAAGTTGTTCTACTTTCCTTTTCTAATCTCTAAGTCTCTCTCCCTTATTCCCTTTCTCTTCCCCTTTGGGGAGGGAGGGGGATTAATAGATAATATCTGTTATAGGTCTAGTGGTCAGTGCCCTGACCCAAAACCGTGACAGACTGTCTTCCTGATTCTTCTCAGCCTTAAGTTAGCTTTAGACACATCTTTCAATGTGTCTATTGTCTTCAGCTAATGAATTTCTGGCTTATTTCAAAAACACTTGTACATTTTCCTTGTAACATTCATCCATTACTATTTAGCATTGTAATTCTCAGAGTAATCCAACGCTTCTCATATGATAGCTTGATCTTGCTGGACATTGGTAATACCTCTTAATTTTATGGCATCACGAAACCTCATGATCATCCTCCAGACTTTTGTACCACTTTCAATAGTGTAAATACTAAATGAAATCTGTTCCCAAATGTGCTGCATTGTTCTCTTGTCAGCACAACACACTGCTGGTGGTCTTACAATAGCATTTGCTCTCCAATTTGTGCCACAGAAATTAATGTCCCCAACACAATGCATAGTAGAAGTATATCATAGAATCATAGAAACATTTAGGTTGGAAAAGACCCTCAATATCAAGTCCAACTATTAACTTAACTCTGCCAACTTCACTGCTAAACCATGTCCCTGAGCATGATATCTACACATTTTAAACACATCCAGGATAGTGACTCCATCACCTCCCATGGCGGCCTGTTCCAATGCCTGACAACCCTTTCAGTAAAGTTATATTTCCTAATATCTCTATTCCTCTTAATTTTAACTTGTGAGCAGAGGCCAACACCCACCTCTCTACCAACTCCTTTCAGGTAGTTGTAGAGAGCAATAACATCTCCCCTCAGCCTCCTTTTCTTCAGACTAAATAACTCCAGTTGCCTCAGCCACTCCTCATGAGACTTGTGCTCCAGGCACTCAACCAGCTTAGTTGCTTTTCTCTAGACTTGCTCCAGCACCTCAATGTCTTTTTTTTGTAGCAAGGGGCCCAAAACTGAACACAGTTTCTATGTTATTGTTAAAAGGAATGCTCTCAACATGTAAAACTGATCTTAAAGATCTGCTTACAGAAAAAAATCTGAATTTCTTCTCTAGACTGAATATCTACTATCTTCTCTGCATGCTCCTTTTTCTCATTGTTTTACAGCATTCTGCATCTAAACATGTACAATGCCTGCCCAGTGCATTTATCTGACTTTCTTCTCTGAATACAGCATACCTTTCAACAGGTATTTCTCAGTCCATCTGCCTCCTCTATTATGCCTCTTTTTTTCCTCTATAATTCATGCAATGCATCAGTTATTAAGATTCCTCCAGTTTCTTTTTGAGGTTCTTTACCTTACTTCTTTCAATTTTACTTGTTTCAATTGTTTCTTTTTCACTTCATTCAATTCTCTAGCTAGATTACATGATTTTAGCTACAGCATCCACTTGGCTGTGACTCTACTCATTACCAAAAGGAATAAAGAGAAAGTATTAGTAATCTTTTGGTTTACAATGACTTTTTATCCTTTAACTTCATTTTTGCTACCCTTTACCTAATCTCAATATTGCTGTGAAATAAAACAAGACCTGGAGATTATACGAGTGTCTCTCTGCATCTATTTGTTTAAAACTTTCCTTGTAAATTACCAACTTGGCTTCATAAACTGGAACCCACAAACTGTCCCAGTGGCCCAGTTCTTCATGTTAACATAACTTCTCCCTCTTTCCCTAGAAAAGATAGTAGTGCCACTGAGGTCACCTGCTTTGCTTCTCTCAGAATGCTGGCTGGCTGGCCTAGTGCTAACATAGCAATGATGGTTTTTATTTTTCCCACCAGAAAGTCTTTTTGCCAGCTTGTCTCTACTTCCATGCACCCCAGAGCCTAAACACCAGTCTGCCTTTTTGTCCTCTGGGGCTGTTCTGCTGACAAGCCTGTTGATTCTTCTTAGTGATGAATACCAATCACGTAAACCTGTCTATTTTCTATGAGGGCATGGAAAGGGTTCTTCCATTTGTCTGAAATTCATTTCATCTCATCTGCATTCTTCTTTCAAATCAGATGTGCATAATTTATTTTCTACCTTTGGTTCTAATACACAGCTATCCTTCATACCCATACCTTAATTTCATACACCAGTATTGCCTTTGTCTCCTTCTCCTTCCCATTCCACCTTCATGTTTTCTTTTGTGTAGCAGCTGTCTTCTGTTACCCTATTTCTCTTCTGCTAGGTAGCCCTTCTTTTTGTTGGATGTTTCTTTGGATCTCCCTTTCCACTGAGCACTATTTTCTCCATTTACCTCATCACAAGTTATCTGCACCTCTGCAGTTACTTGTGTCATCATCTTATGTTTCATGATGTCCCAACATCCATCCCTGATGTTGAATTTGACCTGTGGTTGCATCTTCAGCTTCTCTTTTAGGAGTGTAAGTAACATTTTAGCCAGAAGTATCTTCTGCCATAAATGCTCTAGAAGGTAATACTTATCCCATATATTCTGCAGCTGGTAATCTTTTTCTTCTCTCTTCCTTGAGGCACTAATATCTTCCATTCCCAAATCCTAGCATTAACAAAAAAATCACAGCAAAATGTAAATCCCACCACCACACAATCCCTTCCTGTATTTTCCTTAACTCTCTTACATATTTTTCCAATATCTAACAGAGGGGAGGCATGGAAGTGTCCCTCTGCATATGAAAAAATATGTAAATAATGGGGTGAAAGTTTTTTAAAATAGTTTAAACTCCTGAGGCTGTGTTTGGGCATTGACTTGAATTTCACAGGTGTATGGCTGTCCACAGCTCCCAGTGATCTAGGTCATTAGAAAACTCAACTGGCATAAAATGCAGACTTAACTTTAATAAAAATGCAGGGCTTAACTTTAACTGCCTTAAAAAAAGTATATTGATCAGAGACCATGTACCAAGAATCTTATAACTTAAAAGAACAAACATTGCCTGAATAGGATATATAAGTGCCTGCAACACTGGATCTCCTAGATGCATGGACAGATAACATCTTAGAAATGATCTACAAGAAAACACATACCTAAAAAATGCAAAACCCACCTCCATGATATTACTTAGAAGCTTAGTTTTTCCCCAGAAAAAGTAAGTTACTGTTGAAGGGCAAATTCTGAGCCTGAAGTCCACATAATAGTATATCTCTAAGTTAACATGAGTCTGACATGGTATTAAATCTGGAACTGATAAGTATGTCCCAAAAATTAAATAAAATACAAAGGCCTCATAACAAGAGCTACAAATGAATTACATGGCCAAGCAGTAATTGAAACTGCAGTTATGTAGGGAAAGGAAATACTATACAAAACTGACTAGTATTTCTTCCACGTGGGTGATGGATTCTTTTTCTCATGATCCTCTAGATTTTCAGAGGCAGTGACATTTTCAGGAGGAGGTGTTGTGGTTTAACCTCAGCCAGCAGCTAAACACCACACAGCCACTCACCCACCACTCCCCCTGCTGTGGGATAGGAAGGGGAACCAGAAGGAAGAAAAATGTGAGACCCTGTGGGATGAGATAAGGACAGTTTAAGAAGACAACACAAAGAGAGAAAACATCAGTACAAGTGATGGTACTAATGAAATGATATACAAAGCCAGCAATAGACACCAAGAGGCTCTAACTTATGCCTAAGACACCACTTTCCCTGCTCCAGCCTCACTGAATCTACACCCTGAAACAAAACAAAACAAAACCAAGCACCCCTACCCTGGGCCAGCCTGCCCTCTTATATAGCAGGCATGATATGAGTATGGTATCAAATATCCCATTGGCTGGTTTGATTGTTTATCCCAGATATGGCCCCTCCCAGCTGCAGCCTCTCCCCACTGCTTGGGCCAGCAGCTGCTTGTGATAATTAGCCCTAACCGAACCCAGGACAGGAGGTTAACTGACTCTTGGAACATATACCTTTAAGAATGCCCAAAACACTCCACAGAATGGAACTGGAAAGGAACCTGTGCCAAAAACTTCATAAACACTATGATATAACTGTGAGATTCCTATGTCGGATAGAGAATGTGTCCTACTAGGAAAAGAGGACAAGCTTTACAGCATAGGTACATGGTTACTGTGTTTTTAGCATGGCTAGAACTCTCAAGAAAGTTAATGGAAATATGCAGCCAATAAGAAAGGCTCCTAGCTCCTTTTTCCAAAGAAAACTTAAGAATTACTTAGTAATGGGTAAGTGTTAGTAAAATATTAATTCTTAGTATTATTTGCTTTCCCTCAGTAAAGTAAAATTTATAATTACTTGGTGAGAAATCATAGCTGTGAATTGGTAGTTATTGTTGGCATCACACCCAAGCAACACAACATTTTTTCCCACTTTCTGTGTAGGATAGCTGGCAAGTCCCTGAAAATTAATGACCTACTCAGAAACAGATATTTGGACAATAGTTTGTGAAGGCTGGAACATCTTTACTGCTAATATTGAGGATGAGCAGCTATGCAAAACCCAGAGAACTCCAGGAAAGGCTATGTAAGTGTAAGAATCGCTCCTCTCTCATCCCCAACTACAACCTCTCAGACCAAAGCCAACAATGAAATATAATTATAAAAACATCATCGAGTCCTGATTTCTAATATGAGCTGCTAAACTCCAGACTAAAGCTAATATTCTAGGAAAATGAAACACATTTAAAATCAGATTTCTGGTGAAAGGTAGTGAAAAAGAAGTATAAAGTACCCTTTTTATTTTGCTTGCCCACCTTTGTGCCTCTTTCCCTTAATACATGCAGAATAAATTTTTCCTCTTTTTATTATTATTATTATTATTATTATTTCCTCCTTTTCTTTTCTTTTTCCAAATTCTAATTGTTGCAAACGCTACTTAACAAGTCATCAAGAATTTTTATTTTGGGCAGAACCATGTTCAGGAACTTGTGCTGATTATAGCATCGTATATGAATATTGCACAATAGTATTAACCTGTCCATCATTCTGTTGTGCAAACAGAATAACTGTACTCTCTCAGTTACAACACTCTTCACAGAAACTGCAGTGACACAAGTACTGAGCAGACAGCTCTCTCTAAAAAGAGAGGGACACAAAGAACTTGCCTTTTTTTTCAGGATAAATTGTTGCTATTTACATCACCATATTGAACATTCACTGAAAAACTACTTCAGACAGTATTGATCATGGAAATTTAAGTATGCAGCTCTCATATTCTGTGAAAAATAATTCCAATTCAGTGTAATGGAGGGTCTGTGCAAATCAGAATCTGTTTGTTTACTTACTATACCCTCTTACACCTGCAAAGCTGTACTTACTATAATGGTTACTAGGAAGAGGGGACCCAGGCCCAAAATGTAAATGTGGGAGGGTATGCACAATCTGTAACGGTTTAATATTTTCTGAAGTATAATGAGTTCAGATAATTATGGGAAACAAATTATCAGTCTGTTTTGTATCAAGAAGACAACTGTATCAAGAAGACAAGCTTAGAGCCCAGTGCTGAGTAATAAACCACCCATGCAGTTTCTATTTTTGACTTCTTGCTTTTGGGGGATGTGTGAAATAAGCTGCAGATGACAGTCAAATGCACAGACTTTGGTAGCTTCTTTCCAATGAATATATTTTCCTGGACACTTGGTGTTCTGAATTTTTTGCAGTGTAAAAGTAAAAAGAAACAGTTGTGCAGTTTAACTGAGGTTTCATTTGAAGGAATTGCATGATGGATTCATTACTGAGATGGCAAGTACAGCTCAATCTAGTCAATATGGAATTTCCTCTTTCCATTCTCTAGATACAACAGGATACAACAGGCAGTGAAATAGGCACTTAGTCACTGGGTTTTTACAAATCTTTTTAATTCCCTTATTGCCTAATCTTGCAATTGTTGTGAACTTGCCAACAATTCTCTTGACATAATTCCTGCAAAAGCAGGCCCTTAAATGTGAAATATAATTAAAATGACCTTCAGCTCCTTTCCATAGATTGCCATCCATAAAATTAAGAATCAAAAAAAAAGTATTAATAAAAATAATGTGAAATTTGTTTAAAGACACCATCTAATGGGCTAACTACATGTGCTAACTGTAGGCCTGATTCATGACACTATTACATCATTTTATTCCCCGCAAGAGTTACCACAGCAAGAAAATGCCATTAACAGAATGGGCTTTCCTATATCCAACATAGACCTTAACTAAATTTTGCAGGACCTAAATTTTGAGCACTTTCTGAACAGTATTCAGAATTCAGGTCTGAGTTCTCAAGAAAATGCAGAGGTAATAATATTTCAGTAAGAGGCTTAACTCTGGCTGCATAATTATACCAAACTGAATTCAAAGCCTGGAAATTATCTTTTCACTGACTGAACACCTACTGAACATAGTCAGGTGCACATTATCTGTGCCCTAGGAATGGGTATCTGTCTCACCTTTTCCCCACTCTGAAGAAATCCCACATTTTTTACTTGACCTAGAGATTACTCTGTGAGAGTTACATGGATGACCAGAATATCCTCTAACTTTGTGATTTCCCTCAAGAGAATTTCCATGCCTTTATATTTGAGACACTCTTCTTCATCATTCACACACTCTCTTCGCAGCTAAGACTATTGAGACTATTGTCTTACAAAAGCCTACCTTATGTAAACATTTATTTGGATGAACTCCAAGTACTCTTATGCAATAATACACACAGATCATGAATAATAGGATGCAAGAGGAATATAAGCACTTAGGAAAAGGCTGCAAAATGACTATGAAGCAATTTTCTATTGGTCATTTTGCACCCTTTTCTAATACTGTAGAAACAGAATAAACCAAAGCCACCCATGAAAAAAGACAATTATTCTTCCCAAGTAGAAGCAGAATTTGACTCGTAACAGTCAAAGTCTAAGCAATATCAATGATATTGTACAAAATGAACAAATTTTTTTATCCTGGAAAAAAACAGTAGTTTTATTTTATTGGGAATTTGCATTGTGTGACTTGGTACTGGATCCACAGTGAAATATAATTATAAAAACATTAGGTAACATAGACTTTCATTAGGTGTCAGCAGTGTCTAGATCATGACTACATAATTTGTCTTCCAGTCCAATTTCTTTGGTAGCATATCAGTGTAATCTTTCCTCTTTGATCATTTGACTATCTTTTAAAACACTGTATCTCCTCTGTTGATGAAACAAATAGGGAAAAGAAGCCTCACACAAAAAACCAATCCCTCATCTCTGGTTCTTCCAGATTCTTCCCCATCTCATACGTTTTTATGCCGTACTGTAGCTCGTCAGGAACTGTCACTTTGTTATCCCACTTCATGGTCAACTAAAATCTGTACATTCAAATCTGTACAAAGGCATTGCTTTCATTATTTATTCCTTTCACATCAATGATTATTATCAGTAAGAGTTTCATGAGGCTTGCAAAAATATTGATACATTCTCTAAATCAAAGGCAGTATTCAATTGTTTGTGTACTTTTTAGGCCATTCTTTTTGCTAATGGCAAGTTTTATGTTAGATTCTAAAGATAGATAATGTGTGCAAGGGTTCAGGTGTGATTTGCATGCTCCAAATACTTTCTGAAAAACAGAAGCATAGAATTTTTTCCCCTTTCACCTGCCTGCAGCCTCCTCTTCTCAATCTCTTGCCTTCATACATTTTTCACTAGTGCTGTAATTTAAATACAAAATGAGTTTACCATTCACCTAGGCTAATCAGATCTGACTACATAAGAATGATATTTGGGATCATGCCCTGCATGAGGACATTCGCTGCTTCCCTGAGGACATAATTTTACTGCTTAGGTCAGGAAGATTAATCAGTCTTGTGATACACACTTCAGGATTTCATTACTGTGAGATTAATTTTTTTTTAATCTGAGTGTTGAAAGAAACTGGAAGTGCAACTCACTGTTTTATATCCATGTGATGGACAATTTCATATTTGCTTTTCCTTACACTACTTGAAAGACCAGAATTGTGTTCTAAGCAAAGAAAGATGACAAATTTTAAAAGATTTTATGAAGTGTATAAAGTGCTCCAGCCTTTTTAATTGCAGGTGTGACATGTATGAAGAAGAAGCATAAATCCACAAAGCTTCACAATGATAACTTAGAAAAATGTTCAACACTACACGAAGTGTGACAGTCTCTTGCCTGCCTAATCTCTCAGGTGGCCTACATTGGGAAATACTTGGAGAATCAAATTCTTCATGTTCTTCATATCCCTGAGGTCTGGATATTTCATCCATGCAGCACTCAGATACAGTTTTAGAAAGAGGAAGAAAACAGTTTGTATATTCTTCCCATGTTCTGTGAACTCTGAAAACAGACATGGGTGTTACACCATGGTTGGTCCTGACTCATTTTCCTAACAAATTTATTTTCCTTTGTTATCGTTACTCCAAACATCAGTGTCCTCTTCCTCCATGTTTCCCAATAAAAAATATATGTATTGCATAAGGTCTTGTGGGTAAAGGGCGTGAACTGACAGTACACTTTCACATCCAAGCATTCTAATGGCTTTTAAGCATAGAAAGACCTCAGGGCAGCAAAGTCCTGAAGTTCATGCTGAATTTTAACCTAATATCTGTTATCAAGGTTTAGCACGGTACACAACTATGCACTGAAACCTTATATCGGACTGGTTCCCAGCAGTGATGCAGTTTACATGCTTGAAATGCAGTCTTACATGTTTTACTGAATCTTGTTTACTTATCTTTGGGGGAAATAAAATACTGTTTCAGTATACCACCTGAAGCATCACTGGAAAAATAAAATATGTAGTATATGTGAGAAGGGTTGTATCTTCTCAGGGAATAGAATGCACAGAAAGGCTGACATTATTATTAATTCTCTTGCATTAGCTTAACAAGTAGGAGCCCTAGTCATGGACCATGACTGTAGAACAGAGCAGGAGAGTCTCTCCTCCAAAAACCCCACTGCAAAACAATCCGAAGAGTGATAGAGATGACAAAAGCTAGAAAAAAAATTCAAATCATGATAAGAAGTAAAACAAATATGCATTTGCTAGGCAGTTATGATTGCACCCCAGTAGGGTTTTTTTGCAGACATCAGCAAGAGCAAGTTTTGGAGAGACGTGATAGATAAAAAAATTTAATGTTTTTCAAGTTTTACAGGGGGATCTTCCCAAGTGTATTGGGAAGCATCACTTGACAAACATTGATTAAAAATATTAACAACTGAAAAAGCACATTGCAGGGAAATTATGTAGGATGACCACCAGAGACTCTGGCTTCGTTTCCTGATTTACTATTAAAATGTTCATAGTCAGCTCTATGCCAGACTTAAATAAATTCATTGCAATCACAAGGGAAATCATCAGAGAGGAATAAATAATTTATAATATCCTCTTACTGGGTGATTTTTGGTTTTTTCCTGAATGTTTCTGTAACTTCCCTAAAGTTTTCATCATTTAATCATTTCCATTTAAGCTTCCTTTGCTGTATACTCTCAAGTAGAAAATCTGAAGTTGTACTTTACTAAGAAGGAAAGTAATCTAGCATTACTTTTATTTTCAGTATTTTTAAGCATTTCTTGCCTGAAAATGTATGGAAGTTGCCCATAGAACTGTATTCTTCACTATTCAGATACTGAGTGGAAAAAATTTGTTTGCTGCTGGGCCTGTTAATACAGGTTGAATTCAGTGTCAGAAAGCAAACAGCTAAGATTGACTTGTTCAAGACTGTAAAAGAAATATTTACAGTAAAAAATTAGCACTCTTTGTTAGTTCCAGGAATAATAAAAAATGGTTTTTTCCAACAAGCATTTGTGCAAAGTAGTTTCCTC
>JAAGNO010012797.1:648-15299 GCA_033439905.1 Ceryle rudis | reverse complement strand
GTGGTGGAGTCACCATCCCTGGAGGTGTTTAAGAAAAGATTGGATGTTGCACTTAGTGGCATGATTTAGCTGATGTCATGGTGTTAGGTCATAGGCTGGACTCGATGATCTCAGAAGTCTCTTCCAGTCTCAATGATTCTGTGATTCTGTGATTCTGTGCTAGAGTCTTGATCACATAATGGCAACTACCTCAAAATACTCATTCACTCCTAAGGATTATGGTAGAGGAAATGATTTGAGGCCAAGGGATCTTAGAGTGGGTGAGCTTTTATCACCATTAGTCCATATTATATTCTGTAAGTACAGCAGGATTTAGCCAAATACAAAGAATCTCTCACAATATTTTCTTAGCAAAATGTGGTATATTTGAAAGGGAAAAAAAACCAAAAACTAACAGAAGAGAAAGCTTTGTATACTGAGGCAGTTTTGGAGATATTAATCCCTATCCCAACCTCTACTTTTAAAAAGTGTGGAAAGATGGAACACTGAGGCTGACAGAAAAGATTTACAAGCTCAAACAGGAAGGTGAACGAAGCAGTGGAAGAAAAGCAAGGCAATTTCCACTGACTGATCACTAGAGTCTAATTACAGCAACAGCATTGTATCCAGTTCTCTCACCTAACAGCCACTGAGCCATAACGACATAAAAGAAAGCACCAAGAGGGTAGGAAAGTAATGCACAGTGGAAAGTTCCACAAAGTGTTCCTGCTGCAGATGGCTTACAGGGATGCTCAGAAATGAACACTTCACATGTATTTTGACATAAATATCTCCCTCAGGAGATTTGCTTTCGAGTCAAGGGTGTCTGTGATGAATGACTTTGACAGTAATAAACTGCTTAATCATTTTATATTTAACATGGAAAATTATTTCCAAAGTACTTCTTGGACACCAGCTCAGAAGTATAGCCAGTTTTTTAACTGTCTGTCTAGTGCATAATTCAAATAAAACTGTAATACTGAAGTTAAGTCTTTGTTGTGGCTGTTTCCCATTTATTCTTGCATGGGAAGATTGTTGGTTTTTCCCCCAAATCTGTTGCTTAGAATGAAAGATAATGAGTCTCTCCATAATAATTTACATTTCTGTAAGTGAAGGGCCTAACCCATGTCATGTCTTATAGGCCCAGTATGTTGTCCAGAAGGTTACCTTATTTTATTTGTCTAACCTTGTCACTGTCATTCATGGTGAGACAAGACATATTTAGGGAGAAATGTATAGCTGCTGAACCATGGACACAGACAATAAAGTGACATTTGCCTGAGAGTAAACTGGTTGATTAGCTGTGCCTCTTTGTCCAGTGTGAAACATAAGCCTTTCATTTCTAACTTCCACAGGACAGTCTTTTGTGTCCAGATATGCTTTTAATGGTTATTTCCCCCTTTATTTGGGTAATCTATGGTGTCTTTTGTTTGAGTTGATGTTGCTTGCCTAGGAAAAATATTAGGTTTAGGCACAAATCATGCAGGTTGCTGCATATGGCATCAGTTGCAGGGAGCTCCCTAGGGACAGCCCTAGCCTTACTGTTTACCTTCTCTGCATCCTCAGGAGGAGCTGGGGCAGAGGGAAACATCTGGGCAGAGATTTCCAGAGAGGAAACTTTGTTTCCTCTGCCAGCAAGGAGACCTTTAAACAAACAATGTCTCTGCCACTGCTGTCTGGCTCAGCTTGCTTCCAATCCCCTTTGGAGCAGCAACCATCAAAGGTATCTACATTTCTGGGGTACTCTGGGCAGTGTGGTGAAACGTACTCCAAGCCAACACTTGCCTTGTTATGCTGTTCATTACATTTTGGCTTCCTCTCATTTTCCATTTCATCTGTCTCCAGAGCCTTTCATTTGTGATTATTTTCTGGCCACTGGTTTAAGTGCTTCTGCCTATATAGAGGTAGCCTACAGCTATAGTTCATAAAGAAGTGGAGTTCAGATGGCAGCAGCTTGATATGTCAAGTTGCAGTGCCATACAGTAAAACAGCTTTTACAAATTTCTGTTTCTACATGGCATATGTTTCTTGCTATTCTAGCTTTAACATTAGTTTGTAGTAATTTACTATATTTTCTTCAATTCACATAGAGTAAATTACTGCATTTATTTGTTAAGGACCTACTAAATCATCTCACTATCAAGGCTTATTATTCACAGAACTAGCTATTTACTAATAAACAAAATCAAATTCTCTTAATCTTGGTGCTTTATGAGGGGGATAACTTTCTGAGGATTTACACCCATCAATACTGATTTTTGAATTATATATGCATAAAATACATGAAGACATAGCCGTATATGTCCTCCATATATATATACACACACAAAAGTAATTGATAAATATATTGACTATTTCTTGTTTAATTGATAGATCTAACACTTAAAAAAGTAACAACAAAACCAAAACAAATAAAAAACCCAAAGCAAAAACAAACAAACCACAAACCAACCAATCAAGGAAAAAAACCACACACACACACACAAAAAAACCACCACACAAAAACCAACCAACCAACCAAACATCCTCTGTAAACAGGGATCCTCACTTTGTCACTGATAGAGTTAATTTCTAACAAAGCCAAGAAAAATCCCTCTATATCTAAGGTGGTATTTTATTTAATCACATCTACTTGCAGATAAACTTCTACCTTTTAACGGAATAGCATGTAAAAGTAGGGTCAAACCACCTACACAGCCTGGTCTTTATTGCTTGTTAAATAAATGAGTTGTTTAACATGGCTAACACAAGGCTAGAAATATCTAGGAACGAAGACAGTAAGTCAAAATCAGAAAAATGGGAAACTCTCCTAAATGACAGCATCACTGGAACACTTGTTAAAATTGTGATTATTAACTAATGCCTGTTTCCAATATGGTGTAGACAGAGAATATAACCCTTGAATACAGGGATGTATTCAAGGACCCTAACAGCGTCAGGAGTGGTAGTTTCTTAGTAATATGTTATTAATGAGATCATTGCTCAAACACTCGCTGTCTGCACTTCTAAAGGGATTTTGATGGCAGGGACCCAGAAAGGAGCTACATGAATAGCTACTGGTCTGGGTCACTTCTGTAGTGAGAGGTGACAGAAGCTCTAATCATTTAGTTAATTGAGAACATGATTGGATCATTTTCTACAAGTAAGCATGTGAAGAAGAGATTTTTGATAACAAATTGATTTTTTAGCACAGCAGAAGAAGATCCAAGGTCATATTTAAAACAGTGAATGGTATTTTGTAGCTATCTAGTATATTGATAGACAGAAATAAGGCCTCTCATCTCTATTTCCAGCTGTTGAGTTCTCAGCTCATACCAAGATTTTATAGCTTCTCTTTTATACCTTTCTGCAACTCTTTGCAGTTCTTACTGCTGAATCTCATATCTAGTTCCACAGTCCTCAAGGCGATGCAGCATTTTTAATTGGCTATATTCAGCCTTGTCACAGTTTAGGGTCAGGGCAGCCCACTAGACCTATAACAGATGCTCTCTGTTAACCCCCCTTCCCACAAAGGGGAAGAGAAAGGGAATAAGGGTGGGAGACTTATCAATTAGAAAAGGAAACTAGAACGGCTTCAATGAAAATAATAATAATAAAATTGAATATAAACCAAAATACACAAAAACAGTATAAACCTCAGCACCCCCTGATGGCAATTACATTACTGTCACCACTGATGCTGTGGAGCAAGCACCAGGAGAGTCCCAGACTGGTCCCAGCGGCAGATGAAACCTGAGTTCAGGAGCTGGATTCTGGTACTGGATTCAGGAACACACAGATCAGGATCGAAGGCAGAACAGACAGAGTGCCCCTCAGATGCCAGCCATTGAAGAAGAGAGGAAGAAACCAGAATAGCTTCACTCTCCTGATCCCTCAGCATTATACCGAATATGATGTATATGGGATGGAATCCCTTGCTTGCCAGTTTAGTGTCACCTGCCCTGTCCGCTCCTCCCTGCAGGTGCAGCCTTTCACTTTCTGCACCCCCCAACATGGTACACAATATTTAGCATTGGCCTTGGTCTGCACGCCAGTCCTTGGTAGTAACTCTAAATATGACATGTTATCACTGCTAGAAGCAGACACTGCCTATGAAGACATGATGCTAACTTCAGACAGTGCAGGCAGTTAGAAGAACTGAGCTGGAAAGTAAAATCATTGAACAGAATTAGTTCTGTTCTCACTTAAACCAGGACAAGCCTTTTCTTAGTTACCTAAGTTTCCTAATACTGTACTATCAGGAAGTTTCAATCACACTTCTTTTAAAACTATCCATTAGCAGATGTCTCCTAATACAGCACCTTCATGATCAGTCCTAAGTACCTTCCCCCCACAGCCTAATGCTTCCCTTCTTTCCCTTCAAAACCTGTTTTAAAATTGCATATATTACTGAACCAGACTCAAATCTGCAGCTGCATGCAGCAGTTTCCTCTCCTTACACAAACACATGCAAAACACTTACCTTGAGATCTAGTATAATCACTAACTCAGTAGACTCAATTTAAAATAGTTGCTATTAGACCTGTATTTTGGTCCAAATTCTGAAAGAGGATGGCCACTGTTGAGCCTGTTACCCTTTTGGTAAAATAACCTGTAATTTTGCTTTTAGTTCTGTTATAGTTCTTTCCATTATTTCATTCTTATTTGGACTTCATTTTTCTCCTGTAGCTACTATTAGTCAACTCACTGAAAAGCAGAGCAAATTATCCTTTCCTTTTGTGTCAACCATTCAGCTACTTATTCTAAGTCTTTAGCTTCTGTCTTCATCCCTAGGTATCTCTATCTTTGAGTTAAGTGCAACAACACAGCAATGAAATGCTGCAGAGTAATCATCATCTTAACCTATAGTTTGTCAGTAGCTTCTCTGTGGCCATCTATGCCCAAACAGAGGTTAAGTGAAAGGCAGCTGATTACTTCAAATGATGTTTGAACTAATCTGTTTTTTCATGATTGAGGTGTGTTTACAGATAATTTCTATATGTCAGCTGACAGATGGTCACTTGTAAAGCTGTTGCTATTCATCAAAGGCATGTACCTGTACCCATAATTTAGCAAACTCTGGCCTTTTGAAATCCTAAATTCACTTACAGGTCTGAATCTCTGCATTCTCCTAACTGAACTTCCAATTGCGCAGCCTATTATTTTCTATTATGTCTTCTTTAAATACAGACTGCTCCAACTCTAATAAGCTTATAAGCCTTTCCAGTGCCCCCTGGTTGCGTCAGAAATTGTTAGTGAAGAAATGTGTGTGCTGTAACAGCACAGAGATTTAACTCTGTCTTCAGAATGGGATTTCCTAAAACACATCTGCAAAATAATAGTCTGTCATAATGACATACTCCTAACAATATTTCTTTCTCTAGAATAAGCAGTGAACCGGATTATTTGAGTAAGCAACAATATGTTTTTTCCCACTCACAGAAAAAATGATTCTTTGCACTTTTATTTAAAAAAAATAAGAAATATTAATAAAAAATACAGCTCAGGCTGTCAGGGAGATGGCTGACTACATTCAGTTTTCTAAATGTTTTTACCCCAGCAGTGTCCATGCAGTATCATGTTGCACTGAATAAAAAGGTACGTGCACAATCCATACTCCAGCCTAGCAGCTGCCTCCTTTCAGCAATTACTCTCTTTTGACACCCTTGCATGCTTATGTGTGGAGTCTGTGGAACCCAAAACTCCTAAATTACGGACTAAAATTCATCTCTTAATGTAATTCCTTAATTCCTCTCTGCCTTTCATTTAAGCAAAGTGATTCTAGCCCAAAAGCTGACCAAACTTCTTCCACTTTTTGTCTGTGGAAGGTGAAACATATATTTTAGGCTGTAACTTTCATCATAACCTTGATACTGACCTGTTTTTTTCCAGAACTAAATGGGCTTTCAAGAAAATTAACTATAAAATTTTATTACTTGCCTCCCACTTATTGACTAATACTCTCCCCAGGCATATGTTTTCTTGTACTTTGACAGAACTACCTACCTGAGTGAAACCATGGCCTTTCTGACGTCAAAGGCAAAACTCAGTTTCATGACTGAATTTTACCCTCTGGGATATATTTTCAAAGTATACATTTCAACAGTATAAAATGTCCTGTAAGGTCCATGCCAACACCACCAGCAGAACACGCAGTAGGACATTTTTGCATTGGCATGAACAGTCCTGGTGCCTCCCTTCCTGTGGTTTTGTTTTTTCTGTACATAGGCATTTAGATATAATTTTACGAGAAAATGTTATTTATATATCTATCTACATAACATCTACATCACTGCTAGTGCAATATAAATAACATTAACACTGTTAATAAATAACAACAAAATTATGCTTATTTTGGTTTTTACATTGCCTTTATGTTAACCCTAACCAATGCTCTATTGATCTTACATTTCTTAAATGTTTTTTCTATTTTAAAGTCCTTAGCAGTGTGGGCCTCTATTATAGCAGAGCGGTTCTTGATCCTCATCATAACAGGTATATTCTCAACACCAGTAGCCTTTCCGGCACTGTCCCCAGAGTACATCATGATACATTTACCATAGTCTGGTAATACACATTCAGAATCTGGTTTTCTGCCTTAAATTTCATAGCACTGTAAAACCCACCAGAAAATACATACCATGTATGTATTTCCTATGGACATTGTATAGTTTCTATAATGTAAATTTTTCTTGAGAGTAGATTGTTTCTTTCCTCCATTAGGCTGAAGGATTCTTTTTGATCAGAATCCACTCTTGTTTTGACTGGCTAGAGACACATACTTGCCAAAAATTCTAATTGTCTTGTGTCACCAGGATGTCAGAGAACATAAACCTTTCCCAGCACCTCAAAAATGCAGTAACACAAGGAATAATCACAATCATGTTAAATGCAATTCTGAGAGGAAAAATTACAGGTTTTAATACAAGGATCACATAAAGATAGTCCCAGAAAATCAGGGATGATGGACCAATGCTCTTTATCCAGTCTTTTTTTCATAAAATCTTTCTATTACCAACAGCTACACCCATTTTATGAAAAAAAAAAATGTTCTTATTCTCTCAGAATGATTATATTTTCATAAAGATAATTTGAATCATGGGTAACTATGCTTCTTTAAGAAAATTAACATTTTGAAATGACTCTAAAATAACCCTCTTTGGTAGAAGATCTGCACAAAACTAGAAGCAAATCACACACACAAGAGCTTTTGGTATAGAAAGAGCATACTTACAGGAACAGAGGTGAAGGGCTACTCAGCTTTTGAGAAAACTTGTCCTTTGCAAGCATATATAATCCTGACCAGACCTGCATAATAGAAAGATTTATTGAACACGCAATCCATGGTTCTTAAGTATAAAAATGTTTTCTTTTATCATAAATCACCTTGTCTGAGCATGAATATATGCAAAACTTTAGATGAAAAATGTAAAAACTGAAACTGAAGATGAAAATTATCCAGCTCTTTATAACAAACAAACTAACAAAAATTATACATGGAATTTAAACAGATGTCTTCCATGTGTAGGCTGCTCATATTTTCCCACTCACTGTAGTGTTTCTATATACAGTTGTACTGAGTGATATAAAAATTTAAAATGCCAGAGAACTGCCATGCACAACACTTGTTTTCATTGGGTGAACAAGCTATGCCTGAGCTCCTTGATCAAACACCATGCAACAGTCACACAATTATATTAAATAGAACAGAAAAAACTTTGCTATCAACATTCACACTTATTGTAAATATTATCTTCTTACCTAACTGATCTGCTTCCTTTCTGATCATTAGGTTTGTATCTACTGACTTTATTGACAAATAACCTTTGCTTAACTTTATTTCTATAAACCCCATAGAACAATTACTAAAAAGTGCTTACAACCAGATTTACTCATATTTGTGCAAAACTGCAGAGTTGTTTGCTAATCCTAATCACACTTTTTTTTCCCCCACCCTACTGAAGAAAATAGAATTACTTGGAAACCACCAAGAGACTAAATTACTATCTCCAAACTTCTGTAAGTGGTGAGAAAATGTAGTTGGGAAAGACGTCATTTTCATTATTTGCTCTCACAGGGTATTTGCAAGCATTGTCAGTTTACACAACACATTTATTTTCACTATAAAATAAGCTTTTTTATTTTTTTACTTGTTGAGACTCAGTGAACATGGAACATGGTGATATCAGTTTTATTCATTTCTCAGATGAAAAGTAAGCTTTAACTGTTCTTGAAAATCCCTTTGCAATTCTATGGTTGGTGAAGCACAAACCACCCCACCATGTGAGCTGAGCCTTCATGTACACCTGACCTACTCCAGCTTCCTGGCCTATCTTCACAGCTCAAAGAGAATTACAGAAGATAAGTTCTGATACAGTCGAGTGGCTACAGGATACTGAAAGCGACATTAAATAAATGAACTATTGTTAGCTATCAGTTTGACTCTCTGCCAACCAGCTAAATGAATCATTTTGAAAAATTAAACAAAAAGAGGTTTAATTTGACATGACTGTTGTTTGACTTTCCGCTTTTTTGTTTTAGTAGGGACCCAATGCTGATGCCGTGCCATGCCAGACAGAGAATAAGCACCATATATCTGTGCATTTCCAAATCCATAACTAATGCATTAAACCCTTTTATTTTGCATTTCTATTGTTTGCTATTAGAAATGTGTAGTGTGGACCCGCAAGTCTACAATAAAGCCCCTGGATATTTCACAACTAAAACTTCTCTATCCTCTTAAAATGTTTGGCTGTTTTTCTTTGCCCTTCATGTACTAAATAAGCCTGGAGGGATACCAAATACAGATAGAACTGAAATTGTTTAGCTTTTAGCAGTTTATATGTGCCCTTCAATCCCTTGGACAGGAAAAGGGCAGGGGAGGCAGAGTTGTTGCAATAAAATGTTTTATACAGTGAATTGGCTTGGCTGTATAAAATGTTAATGTTGAAGTAAATCACCAGCTTGGCAAGTAAAGTTAGCAAGAGGCCTACTGCCTGACCATTTGCAGTTTTGTGTTTCTTCTCTTCAATAGGTTTCTTTCCCTTATTGCTGCTTACAATAAACACTCTGGGCCAAATTTTCTGCCTTGACACAGCATGTGACCACATTGGCATTAATTTGGTAACACTGGTGTAACCAAGGCAGAAGAATTTGGCCTTCATATTTATTTATAGGCTGCCTTTCATCTGAGGATATCAAAGAACAAGCCTGACCAAAATCAAGTTCTAAGATCAAAACAGTCCCAACTTTGCAAAAGTGCAGAGCCAGCCTTTGCAGCCAGATTCATTCCTAATCCATGTTTAAGGCACTTCAGCCCTGAACAGAGAGATGCAAATTAGCTACAATACTCCCTACACAGAACAGGAACCTGAAGGGAACACTGAAAATTATTAAAACCTGTGGTTTGTTTCAAAATCGGTTTCTCGTTTAGAGACATAATTGTGGTTCTGGAGGGCATAAGCCCAAACCGGTTCTGAATATTTTATTTTCTGCTTAGTGCAAACCCAGTTGCATTAATAGCTTTGTCTGAAAGAAAACAAAAACAAAAATAAAAACAAACAAAAATACAACAAAACAAACAAAAACACTCAAAAAAAAAGCACCTAAGGAACTTGAAAACTTAGTTCAGGTTGGCTGCAGAAAGGATTAAACAAAATAAACTGCTAGTATGAAATACATTATTTCATGTGTTCTAATCACAACAGCAGAAAATATTTTCAGTTTCTTCAGTTAATTCAGCCAATGCAATATATTTCCTGCTGTATTCAGAAGCTGAAAAGTGAAAAATACAAACCTTTCATCACTTTGTATTAAATAACTAATAGTT
The DNA here is from genome assembly GCA_033439905.1 of Ceryle rudis. Classification (NCBI taxonomy): domain Eukaryota; kingdom Metazoa; phylum Chordata; class Aves; order Coraciiformes; family Cerylidae; genus Ceryle; species Ceryle rudis. The sequence goes on along the minus strand of JAAGNO010012797.1, from coordinate 5,512 downwards.
TAAAAAGAACCTGCAGCAGTGGTCATTTATATTGAGGACAAGTGGCTTCCAGTACAAGAATTTCTCTAAAGCATGCCTTTGCCTGCCTATGGACCCTGATTTTGTCAGATACAGGACTCACCTGGGCAGATGGCCAGACTGCTGCAGAGACGTGACAGCCTGTTTCAACTTGTGGTGATGGAAATAACAGGCACAGCTCTTCTTTCCTCCCCACATAGGAAGCAAGGGGAGGTCAGCGATGCTTCCCATGACTTTGTTCGTGAGCAGATAGTACAACCACAATTTTTCAAGCTACTAGCAATTATTACTAGTATTAATATTTAACAAATAAAATTGTAAAGATGAACATAGGCTAGTGAATGACTTGGTAGAAGTAAATCTTGACCTGAATTAATTTCTTTGGATTTTTCTCATTGCTTTCTAAAAAATATCTGGGTGGGGAGGGGGAGAAAGAATAATTAAATAGAAAATGCACAGCTGGGGAATCGAATACTCCAGCCTTGGCATGGGACAACATCCCCTCTCTACACAGAATTCATCTGTGGGGCAGATCTAGATGAGAGTAAAACAGTATTTCTAAATGCTGTAAGTCTGCTTATGTTGTCCTAAAATATGACCAGAATGCTAACGGGGCAGAGTCAGGCTCTGTTTTATAGACCTCCCACTGAGTTTATGCTTCATGCACCACACAAAAAGAAAAGTTTTGCTTGTTAGGCTAAAATTAACTCTTCCTTTTCTTCCCTCAAAATGAAGAAAAGAGGCACTATGCATGATGCTACTGTGGATCTGGAAATGCAATACCCTCAGCTGCTGTCAACACCACTGGCCAGACTGTGAGGAGCGGTGCATCAATAACAGCTTCTCTGCCATCAGTGTTGCAACTTGGGTAGTCCTTCCAGCAAGAGGATTGCCTGTCACAGGATTTCTATCTGCCTAGATCAACCCATGAGCTGCTGAAAATCTGCATCAGAGCTGACTTCTCTGGCACACAGTTTTACGGACATCAATCTGATAAATCCTCTTGACAAATTGACCTCCACATTTAAGTGAATTTTAATTTCAGATTAGAAATGAATGAATGGTAAACAATGTAAATATCAGACATGCTCCTCTCTCAGAAAGAGTGACTACAAACAATGCACCTATCTATCTGTAGTCTTTTCTATGCCTCAAATATCTGTTCCCTTACCACTTGCATTTTACAGGCTGAAATCAGGCAGCATCTACTTCCTTATTTTCTGGGGGCAGTAGTTTATAAGATGAATATGAGCTGTGCGCATTTAAGCCCCAAATTAGCTACCTCTGTGTTTTCTAATGTTTACTGTCAGAGTGCAACCAAAAAGGTCAGGAATAGCTGTTAAATGCTTTAATGCTCTTTACAAGACTACCTGTAGGTTCTCTACTCTGAAAGGAGGGAGAACTTTTTAAGATGTTTTAAAAGCAAGAATAGTATTTGAAAGTTACTGAATGTAACACTTTTTCCATTTTAATATATATCCATATGATTTTGAGTAGTAGCAATATAATTTTTACTTGAAGTTTCCCTTGAGAAAATAGAGAACTATTGTATTCACCTTTTAGAACATTTCTTCTAACAAAAAAAAAATATGTGTACACAACTTCTAGGTCAACATTCTTCAGAAGAAAGTCTCTGTGTATTTTTATAACAACTGGACTTTCTTTCCATTTCATTCTCAATAAGAATCTCAGATCAGTATGTAGTAAAAAGTGGGGATTTTGTGATGTTTGAAATTAGATTAATTAGCTTTGTAAAATCTAATTAACATGCACAGAAACACATATGTTACAATCTACTGATTTATATTTTACTTCATAAAAACAGTGGTGAGATCTTAACAAAATCATACCAAAGAAATCAAAAACCCTCAAACCCTTTGTTTGGAGTATCTGAGCCTCAGAATTAGGGAAATTAAAAAAAAGTTTCACTTGAGATCTGTACAGACCATCATGAACCAATAAGTTTTGTTTACTCAGAAGTGAAAAAGAGACAACACATGCTGTAGTACAAAGTCTGATGAATACTAAAGACTATCACTTATTCCTCAGGGGGTCCATGCAAAAGCACAGTTGAGCACAACCACTAACATTCTCTAAAGCCTTTGTGATGTCTCCAGAAAGGATGTAGGCACTTAAAGGAGGACTGAAGCTGGAACTAAGGGCCTGAGACCAAGAATGGGATCCAAGTAAGACTCATCAGCTGTTGCCTAATCTTGAATTTGCTTAAATTCACCCAGTATATATACATCTGTTTGATTCAGTACTTGCTCTGTGATTGGTAAACTAGATATGGGCAGGATCTAGAACAAATTGTGTTCCGCTAGCTTCAAATCTCTGGGTAACTGAATGCAACAGACATTCAGAGAGACATTCAACACATATTCATGGAACTGGACTTTCTATAGGCAGCAGTTGTGACTCATTAAGTTTGTTTTTTTAATACCCAGAGGTGGGAGAATCCCTTTTTACAGATCTTACAGCACTTACCTAGGAAGTGAGAAGTGCAAATTCAGCAGCTTAAGGACATATTTTGAGAAGACTCAAATTCTGCCTCTGAAGCTGTTGGCTAATATGGAGGCTATCATGCAGAAAAGATCAGTTGCTATACGACAATTTACAGCACAGAGCATGTTTGTAAGCGGTAGCGATACAAGACCACTTGTCAACCCCAGATGGGGTTTTCCAGGTTGTGGTTTTTGCTCCTGAGGCTGAAATAGGGACAAAAATCAAGAATCATCACTGTGAGGTCTGTGTCCTAAATAGGACGTACAGAAAGAGGTTTCTTCTTGGCCTTTCTGGATCAATGAATTTTGAATGCTTTTCTGATGGTGTCACAACTTCAATAATATGGGCAGGCTCTAATTTAAAGGCACCTTTTGGAAAGTTAAAAATGATCATTTCTTGCCCTTAGTTATATGAGACTCCTGAATCTCAGTAAGTGCCCTTGCCACATCACATTGCATCTCAATGTGAAACACCATGCAGGTCTGCACCATCGCCACCATGGCACCCTAGGAGACTGAAACGGATGTACACAGCCTGAACCAGAAGCCTCAGTATGTTATCACCAAGTCCCCAGAGATCTTCAAGAGACCAAAACTGCAACACTGACTGCAGAGTCCACTTGCCTGAATCCAGATTTGCCCCTCCAGCCAATGGCAGTGATCCCAGCTCTTCCAAATCCTCAGTTTATTACTTCTCAAGTTGTCAGTCTATTAAGAGAAGCATATGGTTGCTGCACTATCAGCAAGTGTGTAATTGAGGTAATACACAGAGGTAATTGAGGTAATAGACCAGGCATCCAAAGTTAGAAGGACACACCTTTTGAAGTTGTAAATCAGGTTTGCTCCTTCAGCAGAGAATCAAGATACCTAACATGTTCTTCTGCCCCTCTGTAGGAAGTGCTCTGTACTGGCCTCTTGCAGATGTTTTTGGTTCATCCTCCCTCCCCATGCTCAGCACAGCTAACACTAGCACTTAGCACAGGATGTGGGATCAGGTATAGGGGTGTGGTGCCTAATTTTTAAGTGGCCTTTGGCAGGGCTAATCCACGGGCTCTAATCTGGACAAAATGCTCAACTCTTGTGGAAGTACAACTGTGTTCAAAGACACTCTTTAAATAACAGTCTGTGAATAAATTCTATGCTCTCCTTTTTTAGGCTAAACTTGGTAGTGTCTACAGTACTCTGTGAGACTTCTTGTACAAAAAGCCCTGCGAACCTTGCTATTTCATGTCAGTTAGTCAGGAGCCTATCTAACACTTAAACTAAAGAAACCATAGCCTCACTGGGTGTTTAACTGAAATCTATTAAAAAATTAAGTGAAATCAATGCAACTTGCTTCTGCAGGTAAAGCTCAGGGCATGCTGCCCTGCATTTATTCTCCATATACAGACTCTTCCAAAGGGAGCACAGGGCATAAGTTCCCAGGCTTGAGAACAGTCCCTTCCATATAATACTGAATTAACTTGCAAAAAGGCCAGTCTGTGTTGGTTAATGCCATTTTGTCTATGGGTTTAGTACACGCTGTTCCATCTAATACTCTCATTGCTCCACATTCTTACTCCACTTCAGCACTGTGCATGTTCACTTTTGGTACAACATTCACATTTCACCTGTCATGCAAAATTCCTCATGTCATCGCTAGCAGAACTACCAGAAGATTACCAGAGACATTACAGCCCTTATACATAGCTCTAAAAAAAGGCAGCTTGGTTTATTGCTCTGTCCCTAGCAAAATCTTTCCACCCAAAGCCAGTACATGCCAGAGACCATGCGCAAAGTTGGCTTATCTTTATTTCTTATAGCTGCTAAAAACCAGAGTGGGGTTGCTACATGAGGAGGGAAGTGAACTAAGGTAGATACAGCAAAGGTTGCTTGTCCTCTTCTATGTGTTGCCAGTTTCTATGTTTGCATGAGCTGAAACATGAATTTTAAGATTAATATTTAGTAATAAAAACTCTGTTCACTTTTTAACTGAAACTGAACTTGTGTTTCATATGTGGAATTAGGAGACTTTCATAAAACCTCGTCTGGCCTTGGATGATTCTGAGGTATTTTTGTTGGGCCCCAAACTCTATAAACTAGCCACTACTAACAGCTTCCTTCTGTGAGAGGCTCTGTTTCAAACTACAGAAAAAATCAAAAGTTAACTCCAGAATAAACAGTTCCTGTAAAAGTAAATTGATAAATAGCTCCCCTGTAATCATATAATTAGTGGTACAATGTGTTAACCGCTTTTGTGAAAGCAATTTAAATGCTCACCATTCACATTGTCAAAAATATCATTGACCCAGTAGCTTAAAAACAATTGATGAAATGAATGTTGGTCTTTACTGTGGTTGCTG
>JAAGNO010012796.1:87872-110673 GCA_033439905.1 Ceryle rudis | reverse complement strand
GCCCCCAGCTCCAGCCGTGCCTCGCTGGGCGGCGGTGGTGGTGGTGGTGGTGGTGGTGGTGGTGGGTTTGGGGAGAGCCAGTGGCCCTGGACCTGCAAGCACTGGGAGCCCTGGGCCGTGCTCAGGTTCGGGTGCTCGCTGGGGAGCGGTGGGGACAGATCCCACCAGCCGCGGGCTCGGCACTGCCCGCACCTCGGCGCTGCGGGGCTGGGGGCCTCGTGGGAAGCCTCGGTAAGTCTCTCTCTGCCTCCATCTCTCTCCGAGCCCTTCCCTGCCAGGGCAGAGCCGCCTGCCGCTGCCCTGCCCCACTCCGGTGTCATTCATCCCAACCATCCCATCCCATCCCATTCAATTAATAACTAGTGCTTTTTTACTTTTTCTTACATGTAATATTTCAGTAATTTAATTAAATAGATGTGTTCCTTTATATGGTCTATCAATATGTTCTGATTTAAAGTTTTAGCTTCTTGTAAGATGCTACCTTTCCTGCATGCACAGACCAGGAGAGAGTGCTGATTTTATTTTAAGGAAAAAACCCCACACTTTAATTCACAGGTGAAACAATGAGTAAAGTACTTTGATACAGAATTCCTTTCCATCCATCTCTCTTTGGACTTCTCTGCTGCTCTTGATGCAATTCCAGCTTCTGAAGATAAAGATGGTAAATCATGTTCATAAGTCATCCATGCCATAGCATGCCCACTTTGATAGAGTTATGTGAAAAATCTTGACCCATCATAAAATCTTCATGAATATACACACTTCCTAAATTTAAAACTTCTCCATACCAGGGTCAGTTCTGGAATGCATTTTCTTAAAAGAATGATGAAGCCATGTTTGCTGATAATTCTTTGTCATCCACTTACCATATGTTTTCCTACCCAGAGATAGATTCGATTAGAAGTATTTTTCATGCCTTAGAGAGCTATAGTGTGGTTTTATTCAGAAAGGCTGCTTCATAGAAAGCAAATTAACTTAGAATTTATAACAGTGTGTGCTGTATATCATTCAGAATAATGTTCAATAAAATGAAAAATAATGGCTAAGGTCTGGTCCCATTGCAGATAATGGCAAAACTCGCATTAAATTTAGGCAGAGTGAGATCTGATTGTTTGAACAAATAGAGAAAGTCTCTATTCTGTCAACCTCTGACAGAGCCCTATTCCTCTGTGTTCATTTGTTGTCAGACGTAGCCCATTTTAGACCCCAATTCAGCTAATAAATAAGCAACCCTCATCACCAAAGCACTTCAAAATGTACTTTTAATGCTTTCTAGAGTAGAGATGGATTACTGGATTAGTCTTATGAAAATAAATAGCCAGACTTTTCTCATTACAAATGCAAAAGATTTAAGATTGGAAAATGCTGAATCGAATATAACTCTATGTCTTTGTGGATTTATGATTTAAGATAATATACAAAACCAGGAAAGTGATTAATCAATAAGAATAAACAATTTTGTCAAGAGTAAAATTGCACAAATAATTTATTTTCATTGAAAAGAATGGCAATTTGCAAATTACAGAAACAAAATGGAAGTGCTGATTAAAAGGATTATAAAAAAGCTACAAAGTGGTGGTAATGTGTTCCATTCTAATGTGCAAATGGAAAGAAACAGAGATGAAAGGACAGCTGTAATAAAAAAAAAATCACTGTGCTTCATTTCAATTTGTTACCTTAAAAGCAACACAAGTGTAAAATGTTTAATCTTTTAAATTATTTCCCCAGCACAGATTCAGAGTATTATGCATTTCCTTTTCTTCTAATTTCTTTGAAGATCATATTATTTAAATATTTTACTTTACTGGAAGATTTGACTTGCTTTATCATACTGCATTAAAAGTTTTTCTAAGTGAGGTACATTATGTTAAATATTTAAATTAGCATATATTAATGCAGCAGTATAACTACTGACTTGAAAAAGATTATATAAAGTGATGATACAGGCAGCAGTTTCATACATTATTTAATTATGATTCTTGTATTTTACATCTTAATTTCTAATTTTCCCACAGGGATTTTTTTCCTGTTTACAAAATTTAAAACAATTTTGGAGGAAAGTGTTTGTTTCTGTTGTGATCTCATATTATTATTAAGAAAAAATACTCTTTTTCAATTTCCAGTGTGAACTGACTCGTATTTCTTAACAAAATTTCTAGTGGATATTGCCTTGGAATATTTTTTTTTCCCCAGCAGAGTACACCTCTGACTGTAGCTTTTCTCTGAGTGGCATAGGGAAATTGTTTCAAACCTCATGTATCATCAGTACCAAAGCCAGATGCTCAGTGATGTTCACTCCCCATATCTGAAATACAGAGCATCATATTTATGAGGTGGAGAATGGTTCATTGTTTCTAAAACTCAAACATTTTATGTAATTAATATTGAGCACATACAAATCAAGAGACATAGGAACAATCTGTAATGAAAACTCATAAAAAATAATTTTTGGAAGCGTGGAACACAAAAATTCTATCAAAACAAGATTTGTGAAATATTATGGATTTAAATCTTATCTGTACTTATTTAATATGACTCATTCTGATACCTTAATTCATGCAGAGCAGTACCTCATTTCAAGAGTGCTTCACTTCTTACCAGTGTTCCAGATTAGATTTGTACTAGGCTTACTAAAACATAGCATATTAACACATTATTTTTCTGTCCACTCAGGTGACTAAGAGAAATATGTTTCACCACCATGTTTAGACATGATTGTTTTGTAGAATAAACAAGGCCTAAAGCCTTCCAGTATCTGTAGGAGAGGCCTACAAGAAAGATGGAGAGGGACTTTTTACAAGGGTATGTAGTGATAGGACAAGGGGTAATGGCTTTAAATTGAAAGAGGGTAGATTTAGATTAGAAATTAGGAAAAAATAGTTTACCATGAGGATGGTGAGGCACTGGAAGAGGTTGTCCAGAGATGCTGTAGATGTTCCATCCCTGGAAGTGTTCAAGGACAGGTTGGGCTTTCAGCAACGTGGTCAAGTGGAAGGTCTCCCTGCCTATGGCAGGGAGGTTGGAACTAGGTGAACTTTAAGGGCCCTTCCAACCCTAACCATTGTATGATTCTAAAGAATGTTGACTTTAAGTTAATTAGAAATTGATTTAATGGATTTAGAGGACTACAAATTAATCCTTTAAGCGGGGGTAGGTTCCTTGCAAGAGTCTTACTTACATAGGACTAAAAGCAACAGAGAATATAAAAAGTAACTTCATATATCCATCTTCCTCAAACCTATAACACCAGTGTGGACTTTTTGCTTTACTGAACAAGGTAATATACTTTAAAAGCAATGGAGAATTACCCAGTTAGGAGGGGGGAAATACTACTTGATTGAATAATTTGTTTTCTTTTCTAAAATCTAAATTTACATGATCCTGTCAGACACAGATTGTAAATATTCCATCTGGTTTAAGGTCTTACATATTTCAAGAAACTATTTGCAATATTAATGATTTCTCAATCTAGGGACGAGAATACTAAATTTCAGTATCCATACTGTAACTGTGGCATCATAGTCATAATAAATTCATCTTTCTTACTAGCTATTGCTGACTAGGAATAAGGTGAGACTCTTGTGTCCTTCTCAGAGCATTTTTGCTAATAAAGTTCATCAATATATCTGATTAAGTCTTTCACAGTCACTTTGCATCCAGTAGCTAATTTATTTGGGCAATTTCTGGTTTGACAATCATCCTCCAAAACAAATTAGGTAGAGACAGGGAAGGCCAGTAAGCAATATAAATCTATCTGGCCTCCTTTTGCAAAAAGCAAATATAGTTGGATGCAAGGCAAAAGAACTAAATTAAGCCCAGAAATAGGTGCTGCAAAGATTATCCTGTTAAATTATATGTAGTATCAGTGCAGAGGACTCAGACAATACTTTATATTGAAAAGCCCCTGAATATACATGATTATGCTCATTTGTTCCAAACTATGAGCATGAAAATTAAGATTATGGGATTTATCAGATTTTATTCTTTTCCATAAAACCTACAAGAACATTTTCATTACATGTTCATTTTTTTCCATGCCTGTGATAAAATTACAGTGTCTCTAAAACAAAAAGAGTACTGCTTTATTTTCAGTAATGCAGAGAATCCTCAACAAAGTCACCAAGATGGGAACAAAGACCCTTGCAGAACCACTGCTGCAGTGTGGCCACCACAGCTCAGCTGTGGTCCTGCCCCACATGGGTTTGGGAATCTGCTCAGCAGTTCTCAGCAGCCCCACTCCTCTCTTTTTGAGGAGAGTTTTAAATCTGACTAATTAACTTCATGGCTATTTGTTAAAGTCTACTTGTTTCATAAATAGAACTGGTCCTGAAGAGTTGGTTTGGAGGAAAGTAGTCTGGTTTATAGTTATTGATCACTTCCAGCAAGTCTTTCTGTTCTTGTAAAGCCAAGCAGCCAAGCAGGCCCATACGTTGGGAGAGAAGACTAATTTAATGCCTGGGTTTATGTGAGATATTTATATACACAAGTGTTTGTAGGCTTAAGACCTGCTCTAGCTACATATATAAATATTTATCTGAGTGGTCTCCATGAATGCAGTCTGATTTCTAATGTGCATGTGTATCGGTATCTGAGTGTAATGATAGGTCTTGATCTTTAAAAGAGCTGCATGTGAGATTGATTCCGTATGATGCAAGAGACTCCACTGTCATGATGAAACTCTTCTGTGCAGTAAATGCGTAATCTTTACTGGATTAATGTCCAAGTTGCCTGAACCACAACACACTGCAGGAAAAATCAATCAAATATGCAACCTGGAAACCCCCAGATCATTTAATACATCTTTTCTAGTATTCTCTGGTTTCAGTAAATGCAGATAATTCTTTAAACAAGACTAATGAAGCTAGTTTCTTTTTCAGGACAGGCCTTTTCTGACTTTGGATATTGTCCATAAGACCTTAGAAAAGTAATTATCTCTTGTATATTCCCAATCTTATTGATCTGGGTAATGATTAGTAATTGCTGTGGGGAAAAATCATCTCCAGCAGTGCTTCAGAAACTAAATATGATTTTCATAATCTGCAAAATCAGCATGCCATTATTTTATCAGACCCAAAGGGCTCACTACAGATTATTAGGTTTAATGAATCCTTAGTGTGCATGATACTTTCTCCTTTTCTCAGTTTCTTTTGCAGCATTGCAGAAGAGGAATAAAGATTTCCCCATCCCTCTTCAGTGGAGATGCACCTGAAAGTGATAAAATTTCAGCGGAGACTTCTTTTAGTCATCCCACAGTCCCTAGTCCATCAGTAGCCATTTGCCTGTGCCACTGGTTTCTGTATTCAAATGTCTGACTGAGACATGATTAAAACAAGTAGGTTTTGTTTCTAAATTATTCAGTTGAGTTTTCTTTCTAGTAAAGCAGCAGAAGTCAGCAAGTCTAAATGGATCTGAGAGACCTCTCATCTATAAGAGGTTGCCTCTTACTGAAATGCCATCGTGTGGTGCAGACAGGATATCTCCTGTGCTTTCTGCTCCCACTCCAAGCATTGTGTATCCCTCAGGCTCTTGTGATTTCCAGCTGCTATAAAGCTTAGTCTGTGCTGCTGGTATGTGGCTGCTTTACCACAACAGTATCCAGACACCCGTGCTCAGTCTGTATTCCAGATTATAGGTGTTTTAGAAAAGGGAATATACTGGTCAATGTAGTTTCATTGGTTTACATGGTGACAGGAAGATAGCCATTATTATTATACATGGTTGATGATATAATTAGCCAACCATCTAGAATGACTTTTTTTGCCTAGTGCATTTGTTTCCTTAAAATGCAGAATAAGGAATGAATTAAAATCTATTACTTTATTACCGTAAGCCTCATATATTAATATTTCCTTGTAAGAAGTGCCAAACCCAGCTTAATAAAAACAAAAAACAAAAACAGTGGACTGCTTTGAAGGGCAGCACTTGGCAGGGGAAAGCACCTGTGTGTGAGAACAGAAGCTGCAGATGCACTCCAGGGAACTGAAACCAGCACAAACCAGGAAACAAAAAGAAATATTCAAGCTCTCCACGTCAGAGACTGCTAAGGAAACAGGCAGGTCAGCTTGGTTAATCATTACCAAGACAGACTTAACAGGCGTTCACTGTTGATCATATGACAGGACCCCATCTGAGAAACGCCCATCCCGAGCAGTAAGAGTTGAGAAGGCTCCCTGTGCTTAGAGGCTCTGACATTGTTTTGCCGAGGCAGAAGAGGCTCCATCCTCCCCCACTGTTTCCAGAGCTTAGCCCAGCATAGCTGTTGTGTTGCTTTCCTGTTCTGAAGAGGAAGTGAGAAATTCCCTCCCCATGCACTCTAGCACTTGAATACTCAGGTTTCACTCCTGATCCAGGAGCTGCTCGTAATGAGCTCTCAGTGGGGCTCAGAGAGGAGCTTCCAGCTGTGCCAAGAGTTGTTTCATTTTGTGCCAAAGGAGGAGAAGGAGAAGAAATCCTGCAAAAAAGTAAAATGTTGAAGGTGCAGAAATTGGTCTAAGGGTATTGCAGCTGGGAAAAGTGAAAGAAAAGCAGAAGCAGAGGAAGGCACGAGGAAAGAGGATGGGAAACTTTTGTCAGAAGTACTGCGCCTGTTTGGAGCCCTACATCCCGTGGTTGTTGTCGGGGAGAGATGGTGAGCAGGATGAGAAAGTTGGACAAGTCTTCACCAACCTTGCTGTGGTAAGGCACGACTTCCAAGCAGGTGAGAAAGACAGAGACAGCAAGATAAAAGAGAAGCCTTTACCTCCACTGCCTGGCCAGCATCTGGTGAATATTTGCAGATTCGTTGCTCTCTTTGACTATGAGGCTCGCACTGAGGAAGACTTGAGCTTCCGAGCTGGGGATAAACTGGAAGTGCTAAATGCGTCCCATGAGGGCTGGTGGTATGCTAGACTCCTTCTGCCAACAGGGTCAGTCTGTCCTGGCCACAAACTCCAGGGATACATCCCTGCCAACTACATAGCTGCTGACCAGAGCATCGAAGCTGAGCCGTGAGTAAGGCACATAACGTGCACTCCATTCTCTTTTCCATTAGGTTAAATGGAATATTTGGAATAGGAGGTTATGGCCTTTTCTCTTGCTGAGTTGTACTCTGCCACGCTTAACTTCCAGTGGTCTACCAGTGATAGCACTAGTTGGCACGTGCAAGGAAAAGAGGCCATGGTCACAAGCAAATCAATTACAAAAGAGTGTTGAGGGTTTTGTTGTGGTTTAAGTAATTTCCCTTTCTGATATACCCTAATCACCCGTTTAAGAAGCATCTGGGAATATCAGGTTGGTTGCCACCATGATGGTACAATATTTTTATTCGTATAACAGTATGTGTTTGTAAGATGCTTCCAGAGAGTGAGAAGATATGATCTCTGCCCCAGACAGCATTCAGCCTAACCAGCTGCAAAGTTACCAATTAATCAGAGTTTCAGGACACTACCTTTACATCTTCGTAGCAAATGATGGCTGAGTCTCTAATGGTTAAGGTTTTTTATGGTTTCCTCTACAATGTTTTGTTTCTTTGGAAGCAAATCTTTATTCCCAGGAGAAACTTATCTGAAGTAAGTACTGCAAAGGGCAAAGGAATGGATATAGCAACAGAGTACAAATTGAGTTTGTTAAATTTTCAGAGAGTTTAATTATGCAGCACATGTTTTTCTGCCCCTTTAAGACGTGTCCAGTCTTATTTAATATTCTGATCTAGAGAAGAAATCACTTAAGAATGGTTACTTGGCTCCCTAGTGAGGATGAGTAAGGTCTGAGTCAGCCTGGGATGCAGAGTTACCTTTGTGTGCTGCAGCCAGAGGCATTTGCTGAAATAGGTCTGACTGCAGTTCCAGAGGTAGGTTTTGCCAAATATTTTCAGTGTGGAAAGAGACAGCAGAAATGGCATTCTTTATTAGTCTCAGAATTAATGTTCAATTTAGAGGGATGATGTTGCAGCTTATCAGTTAAATCTCCTTTGAACCTGAAACAACATCTTAACCTGATCTGTCCACCATACTGCCAAGTATTAGGAAAATTGTCTCAGATATAATTATGACAGTCTTTTATCAGCTGTAGGATTTGTACTAGAGGTATCTTAGGGCAACTGTAACATCCCTCTCTAACCTGGAGACCTTAATATCCAGAGCCTGACCAGCTGTTTCTATATATGTATTCAGGCAGACAACCTTTCAATGGTCATGTTCAAAAGAGTTCTTCCAATTGCAGAAATTAATCTGCAGGGAAGGCATTTTCTGAACCACTAGAGAAATGGTGGTGGGCTCTAATTCAACTCAGCTTGACCTTTGCTCTCTTTTAAGAACTAGTTTTATTGCAAGTCATCTAAGATTTCTGTTTGCTGTTAAAACTTTGAAAGTAATTTTACTCAGTTATACAGCAAAGTCTCAGCTTTTGAGGTCCCTTTTGTCTTCTATATCTACAGCATCAGATATGAAGCTAAGTTTGCCAAAATGCGTTGTTGTTACAGAATCAATTTTATGTTAGTTTATTCTTTTTATATACCTTTCTTCCTGTATCAATAAAGACCACGTTTTGGCAAAAAAAATTTCTATATGGATGGTAGGACATGGACTCAGATGAAGTCATTCCTCAAAAATGATTTTGTAGTTTCACACCAAAACTAATCTGGCTAAACCTGTTGTCTTTTCTCAGATTTCTTTGTAAGTCAGTTGACTTTAGGGTTCTTCATATGTATACAAGACTGTCTGCTGTCAGGCCACACACATACAATCGTAGACTAACTCAGATTGGAAAGGATCTCTGAAGGACATTTGAAGCAGTCATCCCAACTCAAGCATGGCCAAAATAATTAGACCCATTTGTTGAGCATTTCCAGTTGAGCTTTTCACCATCACGGTGAGAGGTTTTCGCCTTCTATCCAACTAGTATATTCCTTGCTACTGTTTTCTTCAAGAATTCCCTTTCACCTACCCTCTGAGTTTCACATGTCTATTGTCCTAGTAAAACAGTTACGATCAGTAGTAATGGTGGTTTAAAGAACTAACCCTTGTTTTCCCTGAAGTGAAAGAATGAGAGTGAAAAAAAGTTATTCTAGTATCTCTTGAATTAAAATTTAATGCTTTAATGATAATCTCTGCCTAAACTTTAAATTTAATCTTTCTATTTTGATTTTGATTTTGATTAGCTGTTCCCTTTGGTGTTTGCCAATTGCTCATGGCCACATTTGTGGAAATAGGAAAAGTTTATATTGTATCCTTGGATCCTTCATAATAGTCCTTTATGGTCCCAGCACAGAACTGACAAAGAATGGAAGACTTAAAATCTCCTGTTCACCTACCAAAACGAGTATCATATATTTGCAGTGTGTTGTTTATACTTTGCAATATTTGTTGGGCACCGCTGAACAACAGTCTTTGAGCCAGGTGAATGCATATTTCCTAGTATCACCTAGCTTCTCTGTATCTGCAGAGACAATGGAAATTTTAGCTTATTTCTGGACTGTATCTCCAATTTACTAGATTAAGACAAACTGGCTAAGCTGTTCTGGGAAACAGACCTGATTCATGGTATAACTTTTAGGAAATTTTGGAAGAAAACCACACTGACTACTTTCTTTAGCAGCTGTTTTCAGCATGTTTCTATATAAACTTAAAAAAAAAAAAATCATATGCATGCATAGATACACTATAAATTCACTTAAATACAGGGAAAGAGGCACATGAAATAGTCTCTACGTCATGGGATGACTTAGAGATGACAGGAACACTATGTAAGTCCAACCAATATATGCTTGAAGTATGTGCTCTGCATGCAGACCAGTCAAATTTCTTTTGCCAGTCATTTCAGTTTTGCCTGTAGGCTTCAAGGTTATTAACAACAAAACATAGCTGGGTCTTTTTTATCAATATTTTGACATGTTCTTTATTACTGAGACAGTTAGAGATCAAAAAGTCCATCGGGATCTGGGTTGTCCATTCCTGTAGAAGATAATGCTAGGTAATTGCTTGTTCTTGGCAAGTGCTGCAGGAGACCATGTTGCCTCCTCAGTGAAGTGTCTGTGCATTTTTTCAAGGAGAAAGGCCTTTCTGAACTTTCTTGGTAAGAAGGAGAATGAAGTAAAGTAAGAAGGAAAGTGAGAAACTTTGCTTCCTTTTCCTCATTTGTATAACAGGTTTTCTTCTTGGAAGACTCTTTGTCCAGGTAGTGCTAATAAAGTGGTTCAATAACTGGATGAAAGGGCAGAAAAGATGTGCAAAATCTCCAGTCTGGGGGAAACAAAAACTAAATACTATTTATAATAAAGAGAATTTTCATGTATCCTCGGCTATCAGAATATTCAAAGACAGCTGAGAAAGAATAATATTTCTTTACTGTTTGCTTTCCTCACAGTTAGCAAAAATCTTATGCTAAAATTGAAGGGAGACTTTATTTTTATTATATTTTGCTAATATGTTTATATTATATTTATATTATATGACTAACATGCCAAAAATAAACCACTTCCTATTTGTGCTTGATATCTTGTTAAAAAAAAATATTTCTCTTGTTTCTTTCCTTTGGCTTGAATGTGAATGATTAAAACAGTAAATGTATTTTAATGTGTGGATTAAAACAGTAACAATCTGTGTGAGTAGGAGAAGGGGGAAAATTGGTAAATCCACGGCTTGGGTTCTGCCTGCTGCAACATTGCAGTCCAAATGCGTGCTGCATAAGATTAAAGACTTAAATGCACACCCACTTCCATGAAGTCTGTTTTGAACAGACTGAAGAAAAAAAGGCCCTTCATTTTTATATTTATCAGTAAAGCATCTTCTTATTGTTGATCTTTTCTAGCACCTGCAGTACTCCTTACACTAACAATAACCTGTCAGGTGAAGGGATTGTGCCTAGCATCTCTGGAGACAGGTGTGTTCTCCTGGCCATGCCTAGGATAGATGGGACAAAGCACCATGGAATGGAAGCATTCATCTAGCAAACTGTAGTCTCACAGTGAACTTTCACTTCACAAAGAAATAAATCTGTTACTACAAAAACATTATTTTACTTAATATCTGACTAAAAGCAGATGCAGATTATGTTGAGGATAAATTAGTAACTGTAAGAACGCTTGGTGCTTTTCTTCTCTTTGGATCACAGGTAGCTGTCAGTACCAAAAACCAGACAGATTTTACATTTCTAAGGAAGTCTGAGAGAGGTTTTATCTGCTGCATCCCATGACCTCAGAGTTCTCTTCTTTCTGGGTTTAAACACATACAATTTGGAAAAAAGAAAGCAGAAAATGCAGCTGGGAGTTACAGTCCCATAACTTAACTTGCTTGTCCAGCAAAGGATGATCAGAAAAAGCAATTCAACTAACAGCAAAATACGAATTAAAAGATAATAAAGTTCCTTGGCAAGGAATGTGACCTTTCTATCTCTGTGCTCTTTCTGTGCTTGTTATTCTGCATTGTAAACAGGAACCATAGTAACACATTCACCTGCCCTATTTTATTAGTGACAGTTGTTTTAACTAAACAAGAAAATGACATAGTGCAAATTGTTATGGACAACAAATATAGTCCAGCTGTACAGTTAATTTTAATGAAGCAAAAATAATAATAAAAAACCCCTCACTGTTGCAGTGACACAACTGCCTTTTTTTTTTTTCTAGAGGGAAGGTAGAGTGTACTTAGAGGGGGCTCTCACTTGCCATCCTGATGGACCTGTTGGTTGTTTATTGATAATTTCATTCCATGTATTCATGCCAACATTATTGACACAAGACTGCTGTGCTGAGGGAAGTAAATCCACACAAATGCCTAGTAGATTATATCAAAGAAGATCGCAGCAATTACTTTGAACTTTTGCCAGGTTCAGAAACATTTCTTATTTCAGAGAGATTTCTCATATAGGTATTTCCCAGCTGGTGGAAACTGAGCCCCAGACCTAATCAATGAAACCTCACCAGTCAATTCCATAATGAGCTTTTTAAACAACCTTTTGAAAGCATAAGTGACTTGCAGGCTTTGGGGTTTTTTGTCAATCTCCGTAATTCCTTTACCTTCTGTGACCTGACTCAGCTTTAACTATTTCATACATTGACTGAATCTGAGCTACTACACATGAATAATAAAGCATCCCCTGGGCTGACTGGTGTCATACTTTCTGCAAAGCTAGGCTTGAGGAGTTTCTTTGGTTCATGTGAGTCTTTTTTCAAAGTGATACTTAGAGCCAAAATGTCTAGAGGCTCTTTTCAAAGTGAAACCTTAGATTCTGCTGAACACCTCAGAAAACGGAATGTAATCCACTGTGGTTTCTGTATGTGCTCTTGCTCTCTCTCCTAATTCCCGTATTTTTTACAGTACGAACTCCTGAGGACACCAGCAAGCCTTGTACCAAAATGACTTGTGAAAACTATTCATTGCTAATATGACTACACATAGTAGTACTAGGTTGTTCTCACGTTCTTGGAACCTGTTACATTAAGTAACTCTTAAGCTATTCTGATAAATTTTTTTTGGTAGAAAAGCTTTATTTATCACAAAAATATGTATTTATTATGCATCATTGAAATGGCTCTATGTGAACTTATTTGAAATTCCATCTTTTCTTTCAGTTGATATACTTTATATATGTGCTTCTGTTTGTGCATGCATGTGTGCACAGACACGGCATAGGGAAAGTTTATAAGTCTGATATTTTAAAGACTATGCAAAACAGCACTGTGAGACAATGTGTGTATTGCAAAGCCAGAAGATCATGCTTTTGATATGTTGACCTTTTGTTCATGGCATCTGTAGTACCCAAAGTTTGGAATTGCCATGTGTGTTTTGGAGTGCCTCTCCTGAATTTAAATGATTGAATGCTATGAAAAAGACCATGAATTTAATCTCTTAACGTCTTTAGTTGTGGCTGAACATGCCAATGCTGTCTTAAAGCATATCTCAAACTTTGGTTTTTTTTGTAGTCATTTCTTAAATATGCAAAGATATACTGAACACAAAAGAACTGTTTACAGAACTGTGAAATGTCAGATTTTATCAAGTGGCAGCAGTATTTACACATCCATGTGTGTGCCCATGTCCAGAAAATGTGTGTCTCTGCTCAGAAAGGTGGAAGGAATTAGGGCACTGTAGATGAAGAGTTCATGCAAACTTATCTAATTTAGGTCACCTATTTTATGACAGTCTGAGAAATGAAGAAATTTCTTCCTAGCTTATTTGAAATCAGTGTGTATGTTAAATATTATAATCATTATATACTAGTGTCCATTACCCTGTTGCAAAAGATTGGAGAATGAGTCATGTGAAGACCAGAAACAATATCCTCAAAACTTGCCAACACAGCTAGTTAGCTTTTCGTACGGCACAGTGAAACCTAGGTGGCCTTCCCAGTGACATTTAGAAAAACAACCACAATGTATTGGTCAGAATAAATAGTCTTGTTTTATTTTTTTTTCTTCAGACTCAGTAGGAATAAATGTTGTGTGTGCTAGTCTACATTAGTTGGTTTTGAGCAATGTTGTTGGCAGAAACATTCACCAGATACTGTAAAATGGTTGCTGTTTCCTCAGTGGTTGTCTTTGATGGCTCTCCATGCTGTACAATACAGAGCTGTGCAGAGCTGAGTGGCCTCTGAGTGGGTTTAGAACTGAAAAATAGTAACCAACAGTTCAGACAGGCTAAGAAGTCCTAAAGATGGGCTGATTTTAAACTAACTAGGTCAGGTATCTCTGTGAAGTATTATTTTGTAACATGTAAAAAGCACTGTTGGTTATAGAAGACTTTGGGGCTGATAAGATTAGGTCATAAAAACATCAGAGGTATCCTGTGAAGTCAAACCAATGGCCCTCTTGCCCTGTTAATCTGTTTCAAAAAGGATTTTATGAAAAGTGCACAGGCCCATCCATTTTCTTTGATCTGTTCCCTTTGTATTCCACCAGAAGCTGGAACTGTTGTATAAGCAATGTCAGAGGCTACATCACTGCCATGTCTAATTATGGGCCTGTTGTCAATTCTGTTTAGCAAAAGCTTAGGTGTTGACACTGCACAATTCTTTAGTTCTGTCCGTGGGCAAAGACCAAGCTATTAGGAAAAAAAACCCAAACAAACCAAAAAACACAAAAAAA
Source organism: Ceryle rudis (assembly GCA_033439905.1). Lineage (NCBI taxonomy): Eukaryota > Metazoa > Chordata > Aves > Coraciiformes > Cerylidae > Ceryle > Ceryle rudis. The sequence continues at coordinate 96,614 of JAAGNO010012796.1, read as the reverse complement.
GTCTTATCTCTGCAGAAAGTTTTATGTTCTTAAACAAGTCTTTGGCTTTTTTTTTTTTTTTTCCTGGATTGGTGATTGCTTAGTCATGAGTGACTCAAAAAAACCACACTCAAAATAAATAGGCACAAAAGGAATTGGTAGTGGTGCGCAGGTCCCTGTGAAATTCAGGGATTGGTCCTTTACAGATCCCCACTTATCTGCCTCATCTACCCTAAAGCAGCTGAGTCAGCCTGGCCTGCAAACCTCAATGATTTACCCTCACAGATTTACCCATCAATTCATTTTGCTTCTTATCATAGATACAGAACTAAACTCAGGATGTGTCCAGTTATTATGTTACAGACATTGTCTTCTAACATGAAGCAATATGAGAGATACCTCCTGCAAGCAGTATAGTAATGATGCAGCCTTTCAGTAGTTCAGACAATAAAAAACTTACTTGTGCTTAAATTTTGAACAGATTAGTAGAGAAATGATTAATGAGGATTCAATTTTTTTTCTGTAATAAAATGTTTTGTTCCTTTTCGAGTATGATTGGAAAGAAGGAATACCATTTTTAGGTGATATTTAAGATATTTTTAAAAAGACAAAGTATGTTTACATATTTACTGCTACACATAAGAGGAAGAAAACAAATTTCAGTGATACTTTTATGGGACATAATTGAAGACCCTTCTTGTGTTAGAAGTTTAAGAGAGTAAACATCTTTATAGTTAAAAAGCTTATTCATTGGTGTTTTCTTAAATGTTAACATTCAGGCTTGTACCTCATAACTGTGTAAAAAAATCCATAAAAGTTACAAGAAAATAGCAAGGTAATCTACATCTTTTCATTTTTCAATTCTCCAGCCTAGAATTCATATGGAAATAGTTTTTCAGAACATCAGACAAAATATTGAGCACAATATACATTCATTTCCTTTATCAATTAAATGAAATAGAATTACATATGTTTTTTCCATGTTGGTACACTAATCTTAATCAATAAAAAATGGAAAAACAAAGCAGTTGATTAAATAATAAGTGATGGTTCCATAAAGGATTGCACTAATTGACATTTTTATTACTTCTATGCAGACTAGTCTGTAATCTATAATCATTTATCTGCAGTAACATTGGTAAGCATTTTCCTTTAGCTTTCTCTCACTAAAGCAGATATATTGCTGGTTTAATTAATAACATTTTTCTGTATTTATAGCACAAATTATTTTGCAGCACACCTTTTCAAACCTCGCTGCAAAATAAGAGAGAAAAAGAAATCTGAGGCTTATACGTGGGAATGAATATATGCCACGCATTTCAGAATTATGAGGAATTGCAAACCTCAGTCTTCCCATTGAAACTACTGATCTTTTCAGTTAGTGGAAGTCTCTGTGAGGGTATATGGAAGGAATCTCTGCTCCTCTAAGCGTATGTGGTGAAAGAAGCCATACACAAGAACACACAGAGGCAAACCTGAGGGACATGGGAGAAGGGAGGTAGTGATGAGGGCAGGCCTGCTCAGTCACACTCACTGATAAAGGTATGCAGAGTGTGGGAATGTTTCTTTTTCAGGAAGATTATCTGAGATTATTGACCTTGCAATAAGGAAAGGGAGGGACACAAACACACAAAGACGCCAAACCTGACCTATTAATGTTAACAAGGACAATAATCAGTAATAAACACAGTCACACTAACTGATTGGGCTACCAAGAAATGGCAGGCACGCTCACACTTTGCAACTGGTAAGGATGCAAACCTGGGGGTCCAGGATGGTGGAGGGGAATCTGTGAGGCTACATCAAGTGATGAAGTAAGATTTAGGGAAAAAAGGATCTGGGAGGAACAAAGAGGGGGTGGACAGAAAGGGGTAAAAAAGGTGCTGTTCATGTGTAAAATGGGGCCAACCAGCACACTTGTCTGGCTGAGCTCTGTGTCTGGTCACCACATTCTGTCCTGTCTTCTCATGAAATCCTTTCATGACTGTGTCTTTTTGTAACTTGAGACATTGTGTAACTGTTCCATGTGCGAGTGCCATAAGGACTAAGTGCTAGCTACGGGGGGGATGGGTGTGACTGCGTACTGGGCCAGCAACTGGAGTCAGAGCCGGGGTGTAGCTGCCTCTGGCCTGTGGTGTCAGCTGCTGGAGTGGGGTCTCAGTGCAGATGCTGGAATGGGTGGGGGTCTTGGCCACCAGCCACTGGGGTATGTCTCGAAACCAGCTGCTAGGGGGACCAGCATGAGGTGAGTGTTTGTAAGAGGGGCTGGGATCAGGGCAGGGGTGTTGGATGGAGGGACTGGCTGTGCTGGTATTTGAGGGGCAGATCCACAAATGTGCATGTGCTTGTGAATCTAGAAAGAGTGTGCATGTGTGTCCTTGTGCGTGCTGTCACTACTGACCTTCTGGCTCTGCCAGCTGTGCATATGTTTTATGTGAGCCTTGCACATGTATGCTGTTGAAGGCAGCACCTTGTCTGTGGCAGTCTGTGTGACCGGCCATGTCAGTATCGTCTCTGTGTATCTGTTTCTCTGAGACGCATGCTGAGCTTCACCACTGGTTGAACCTGCAAACAGAAAAGCAGCAGCCACATCCCTCAGTGTGGGTGGAGAGCCTGTGTCCCTGGGCTGGGCTCCAGCAGCAGTGCAGGAGGTCCCTCGGACACAGCAGCTGGAGGAGATGGGAGCTCCTAAATCTGCTTAGGGTTCTCTTTTACCTCTACTCCAAAAAAGAGATTCTTGGCTTTCTGTTCATTTTGTTGTATGCTTTTACCAAAATCCTACAGATTTACAAATGTTTAGAAATGTGCATTTATTGTCAGCCACTGATGTGGATATTGGTTTTGTCCACAGAAAGTCACCTGGTGGTTTTTTGCTATTCCAGAATGACAACTTCATTAGTTTGGAAAGATAATGATTAGCTTTCAGAATATTTTCAGGGAAAGAAATGAGATTTTGTTCTTATTATGGAGTCAAAATGTTTGAAAAAATCATCCAAAAACTTCCTTTGATTCTGACATACCTTTCTGAGATGGTGATGTGACCTCTTATGAAAGAAACTGTGTCTATGTGTCTTGGGATGATAATATACACACTGGTATAGAGTTTGAGGTACTTCAGCTTTGCTCCTGGAAGTCCAAGGTGTCTTTAGTGTGTCACCCTTCCCATCTGTCCCATCTGACCGTTTGGTTAATAAATTTGTCTCCTTGTGGAAGAACGGTTCTGTCCTGTGGCTGCAGGTCACTTGGGGGTGCCAGACTCTAGAGTTCCTTTCCAGGTGCCTCTGGAGACAGTGTGACCTAGTTGTTTTACACTGGAAGCTGACCTGAGAGAGGGCACAAGTCTGCTCAGGCTGCTGGCAATAGACTGAGGAGGTATGTGCCAAAGTGTATGTCCAAGAGAGAGCTCTGCACAAAATGGATGGAGACATCTGCATTGCCACCAGTGTCCTGTGCAGGCAAAGGGGACTTTTTCTTTCCAGGGCTTGCTGTATTACTTCTGTACTCAGGTGAGTTTCCTTGTGAGAAAAGAAAATAATTTCTCAGGAATGATTTTTTCAAGAAAATCAATTGAGTGCTTTTGGAAGCTGTAATGGTTTAAGTGAATAGATGATTGAACATTTTCCTGTCCTTTTGAGTTTCCCTTAATGTTAAATCAATTGATGTTATTAGTGTTCTTTGTACCATGTTAACATTAAGGCTACCTCAAGGTTTCAACTTTGTTCCTCAGCTCTTATGAATATCAGAGTTATTGCTACTTGTAGAGTATATTATGGCAGTGTATTTTGTTCACGTATGTGTTAAAAAATGCATACAGGTACTACTAGCACTGATGCAAGATTTTATGATGCTATTTGGAAGACTCTATGCAGCAGAAGCAGGGTCTGAGAACACGGTTTAAATTTGGGTTTTTTTAAAAATAAGGTGATTATACAGCTATATTTCCACGCCCAACATCCCAAAGCAATGCCCATTAAAGCCAATGGTAGCCTTTCATTGACTGCAAAACCAAGCTGCTTTAGAACAAGTTTTAAATGCAATGGCATCCTTATTCGGGTAGAAAACCACTGCTAGGACCAAACTTTGATGGTTGACTTTAATCTCTTAAATTGGAGAAATAGCAGGGATTTATGTAACTAAACCACCAAAGGAACAGTAACATGGTATCACTTTCATCTACCATTTATTTTCTCATATAGAAGAACTTCAGAGCAGATCAAATTATACTTCATGCAGATGACCAATATTGTGGAGAATGAATGCAAATGTTGAAATTAATTATGCAGTAGTGAAGTGGGAGCTCACACGATATTTATTTATGGAGATTTCTGCAAATTATCTCTTATCAGATTTTGATTTGGTTGATGCTTTATTATCTTTTGTTCCTACTTTGCAGCAAAAGTAGCATTGGGTGAGCTATGCTAATGTACAGAGCTTGTGCACTTGGCCTTGTAATACTTATCCCTGCAGGAGAAATAGTCACTTCCCAGTCACTACAGAGTGCAAGAGTAGCCAAAGGTGCAATAGTTTGCCATCCTGAAGCAGACTCAGAACAAATTAATTTCCATGTTTGAAGCACAGTCAGCTGCTATTATCAACTATTGAAAGATTAATTTAGTATTACACATGATCCCTTGCAACAGAATCACACACAGTTATGGCCTACTGAAGTACTCACTAAATAAGTTTATACACACCTTGTCATGTTTTTATTTTGCAGACCGATGCCCAAGTAATCTTTGTGTTTACATTTACAGGACAGTAAGTTTGTTCTCGACTGTAAGAGGAAAATGCCCACCTCTGTGGTGGTTCTTACCACACTTACTCACTGTTGAATATTACCTTATCTAAACGACCTCACGCAGTTACTTACAGTAAAGGTCCCTAATGCCATGTGGCAGGCACTTTCTTTAGGGCATAGCTTATTATTTCTAACTAAACCAACAGACTACCACAAAAAAAAGGTATTTCTTGGACCAAAACAGTCTTTAAAGGCGCAGTGTCCATTTTGACACACCTGCTGCCCTATTCTCATGAGCTAATAATCTCCTGCAGTTTCTTCAGCTGGGCTTCCCTATTTTTTATTATTCCCTATGTTTTATCAGTGTAACATGGGGCTCCTTTGGGTCTCAGGTATAGACAAGGTCAGTCTACCAGGGTAGGTGAGTGTTTCACATGTTTGCTATCATTATATTGCAGTCAGTGGGACTGTGCAGAGTAAACTACTGATGAATTAAAACATTTTTTTTTAAAAGGCACTATAACTGTGGTGAACCTGGTCCTTGAGTCTAGAAGTATAAAGCGCCTTTCTCCCCCCCCACCCCCCCCCAGCAATAACTTGCAATTTCAGATCTTCCTAAAAAGAAATGGTACCAAAGGTTCTGCCTATTTTGGTGGTAGCTCATGTACATTCAGTCCCAAAAGGATTACCTCCATTGTAACAGGGTGCAATCTCTGAATTACTGTGTCTAAGCACCTATGCACATTGTATATTTCATCAAAATAGTGACTAAGTTATATTTAGACATAGGTTTAAATTGCCTCATTTTAACTAAAGAACCCCTGTTTCATGGATCAAATTCATGATCAAATAATTATGGGAAGAGAGAAGGGAAATCTGCGCCCCTTCTCCTTAAAGAAAGAAGCAGTGCTGTTTTTTAAGAGTCCTTCATTTTACCTTTGTATCAAACCAAAATATTTAACATGGCCTGAAACAAAATGAAGGGTATTGCTTGGTTGTATCTTTTTTTCAGATAACATAATCCTTTCTGAACAAAATTGAAAGAAAAAATGCTCCATTTGAAAACGGAAATTAAAAAACCATTACATTTGATTTTTTTTTTTTTTCAAATTGAGTAGCTTCACAAGTTAAGCTGTAATATTTTGTTTAGAAAATATATGGAAAAGTATAGCTTAATTTTCTACCCTTTTTGTTTTCTTCTATGTGTCTTCCATTGTCACCTCTTATATTGTACCATCTCAACAATAAAACTTTCTCAAGTGTAACAGAAATTTAGTATGTATGGAAAAATGCCAACCTGTCAGCCATAATCTGTTGACAAGAACATTAACGAAATGTTATCCAAAACCCAAGAGCAAAATGAGATTGGTTGTTTTCCAAAACCGTGCATTTCTCGTTGTAATGGTTATTTAAAGAAAAATCACACTGTTGATCTTGAAATACAGAAAATACAGTGGAACTTACAGTGTGTTGCTAGAGACAGACTGTCACTTTCAAACATACAGGCAGACTTCTACATGCATACATAATATAAACTAATGCTTTTCTGTGATTTTGCTAGATCTCTGCCACTTAGTGAAAAAATAAGGCTTTAGTTTTTCACAACTATTCTTATGTTCTATGTTTTGTCCCATGGAAAGAAAAACAAACTTATTCCACCCACTGTCATAGTGAAAAGACTCAGAAGCTCCATGTTGCACACATGATGCATGTGGATTGTCTTCATTTTAGTTTGTGATAAGTTATTCAACAACAAGGATCTGAGCATTATATGTGACTCATATCTTTACGTATGAAGCAAATTCATTGTGATTGCAAAATGCTGAGTGTGCTGCCATACGTAACCATCCCTGAAAACCTGATTTTCTTGTTTCACTTAGAGGAAACTAGTTTCTGATTGTGGTAAATAAGTAATCAGAATGGAGCTGTGTCACTCTATACATACAGTTTAAATAATATTTAATTTCAGGTATTATCCAAGTCAGGTCCTTTCTGCAGTGTGTTACAATTTTAACTGATTTACCTATGTAGATACAGGAGGCTGTTGTTAACTAAACTTTTTTTAAAGACTTCATCTGCCTCCCTTGTTGCTGATGGTACTGTGGTGAGTAAGATTTAAAGCACTACATTTAGCAGTAGCCTCTAGTCAGTAAATGTATGATGAAAATGAATGTTAAAAGTATTCTTTTGGCAAGGACAAACATGAGTGGTGTGATGAAAGGGAAAAGATTTGTAGAGAGCAATCCTTACAGTGAGAGTTAGTTTGTGAAACTGGTTCAAGAGATATTCTGTGGCTGAAATCGCTGCCAAAGACACATGCCCTGCATGAGCAGGATGAATTGGAAACCAGCATTTGCTGAGCCGGTGCAGCAGCACGGGCAGCAGCAGGTTAGAGCCCTTGAGCAATAAATGCAGTCCTCAGTTTTGTCTTGTCTTTGTAATTCTCTTCATCATTGCCTGTTAGGTCAGACTTTCTTCTCTCTCTCCATCTGCCTGATAATATTCTACAGCCCTCTTTGCTTTGAATTTTTACTATCCTGTTTTCTCCCTCCCTCCTTCCGTGTCCTATGCATTCCTTTACTGTTAGCTTTAAATTCATTCCTCTTAAATTTTGTCCTTGTCCCGTGCATCCTTCAGTATCTGATAATAAATGACAATAAAGGATAGACACCATTAAAAACAAACCCAGTCAAGCCTGTAGAAGGAAATAAGGAGGAAGGGCTCTGTTTCCAAGAGACCTGAAACCAAATCTTACATTTTCCATCCTCTGCACAGCGAAACTCTGCAAGCCCTAGAGTAATCCTGGACCTTTCACTATCTAGGTTTTTGTGACATGTCTGGGAATGCTTGTATTTTTGAAAATGCTCATGAAAGGAATCTTTTGCAAGTTTTCATCTTCATGGTTTAGCCTGACTACAGACTTTTCTGGGGTTTTTTTTGGGTTTTAGTTTGTGTTTGGTTTGTTTTGTTGTTGTTTTGTTTGGCTTTTAAAATTTTTTGTTATTTTGTTTTTGTTTATTGTGGGGGGTTTTTGTTTGTTTCTTTGGTTTTTTGTTTCTTTGTTTGGGTTTTTTCCCAATGCCGTCATCAGGTTCACTGTAGACTATAAAGGGAAGATTGAAGCAGTCCGTGCTCATTTCCCACACTCTCCTTCATGCATGCAGTTCATCATTTGTAAAGCACATCTGTTTCTTAACTATGTTATGTCTGGAACACTTTCATCTTTGCAGTGATATTTCCTAATTTCTTGAAATGTCAACTCTTGGAGAAATGATATTGCTTCATTAGTCTTGTAATTAAAGCAGCCTGATACTTTCTATCAGAAGAGCTTGTTTAGTTGCTTATATTTTTTCCAGGCTTCACCTGATTGGATGTGAATTTTCCAGGACTGATATCAGGCACAAGCTGCCTCTTACTCCTCCTGAAAGCAAAAAGCATGGCTCAGTACAATACATGAAATCCTTTGTGCATGTAATTTGGAGGAAAGGCTTGACATATGGTAGGGGAGATTGCTGTCTTAACCATGTGTGCTTTTTTGACATTTAAGAAAACTTTGCTTCAAACTAACCAAGCCTTGAAAATGAAATTGAACTTTATATGTGGTAACCAAACATATTAATTAGAATTTGACAGCTGCATTCCATGTTTTTGATACTTTGGGAAAACCCAGCACATGCATGGAGCCTTCTTCTCAGAGAAGGCAGGACATGCTGGTGGCTCCCTTGGTAAACTTCTGTCCCTGCTTCTGCACTACTGTTTACCCACAGCAAACTGCAAACCTGGCATGGACTAAAAGCTAGCTCAGCAGCCCTCTTTCTCCTGCATCGATGACAGCAGTGAGGAGTGGTGCATGCATCCCTGTTCAGGTTTCCATGTGCTGAGTAAGGGCAGTGGTCAGAGGATGGTCATATGATGTAAGTAATTGAATAAGACCCTGGAGGATATCTCTTCTTTTCTCTTTTCTTTTCTTTTCTTTTCTTTTCTTTTCTTTTCTTTTCTTTTCTTTTCTTTTCTTTTCTTTTCTT
>JAAGNO010012796.1:64309-77805 GCA_033439905.1 Ceryle rudis | reverse complement strand
ATTACTTTCTCTAAATAAACTTCTAGGAAAATATTAAAGGGGTTTTGTTATGCCCTTCTGGCTTTCCCACTATAGCTCACCACTGACACTACCTGCATGACAAATTCTCATGGTTTAAATCCACCCAGCCAGCACTAAACACTATGCAGATTCTCACTTACTCCTACTCCTCTCTGGTAGGATGGGGAGGAGAAAATACAACGGAATTCTTGAGGGTTGAGAGAAAGGACAGAGAGGGCACACTCATCAGTTATGGTCATGGGCAAAAGACAGATTTGACTTGGGGAAACAAAATCAATTTAATTTAAATAACAAAACCACCACTGATTTACCAATTGAAGCAGAGCAGGACAGTGAGAGATACAACGGGATCTTAAAAACACCTTCACTCTACCCCTCCCTTCTTTCCAGGCTCAACTCTGCTCCAGTTCTCTACCTCCTCCCACACAGAGACACAGAGAGGCAGCAAATGGGGGTTTGGTCAGTCTGTTCCACGTTGTTCCTGCTACTCCTTCCTCTTCAGGGAGAAAGCTGCTCACAGTTCTCCCCTGTGGCAACACAGGATGAAGTCCTCCATGGGATTATTCTACCAGCATAGGTCTCTTCCACAGGTTGTAGTCCTAGCAATGGGCCACTCCAGTGTGGGTTCCCATCAGAATCATGGCCTCCTCTGAGCACAGCTATCTGCTCTGGTATGGGGTTCTCCACAGGCCACAGGCAGTATTTTTGTCCACCACTGCTCTCCATGAGCTTTGGAGGCTCAGCCTGCCATTTCACTACAGGCCAAAGGGGAACTGCTGCTCTGGTGCACTAGCTTCCTTCCTTACTGTCCTTGCTGTCCATATGGTTGTCTCTGTCTTGTCTCACTCCTCTCCAAAACAAAAGAACCCTCCAAACAAAAGAACTTTACAACAGTCTTTTCACCTTTTAAATATGTTTTTTGCAAAGATCTGATAGCTAGATTGATTTCTGCTTCGACAGCATACAACTTTTGTTTACTCTAGGCAGGACACTGAACCAACTGATATTGGTTTTGTCCTCTTAGACTGCAACATAATTTTCTCTTCCTTTCTACAAGCTACATGTTTCTTATCAGGCATGCAGTCATGCAGTAAGGGTATCTTCCTTGATTCTGTAAAAAGAAACTACATTTTTTGCCAATCAAAACCAAATCCATCAATATGATAGAAAGAAAATAGGAGACATAGTTTAAAAAATCTCTAGCAAATACTTATCATTCTTTAAGACCCCTAAAACTTTCTTAAAAATTGAAAAAGTCAGTGAAATTACATAATATAAATTCACAACATAAATTCCACTGGACTTGGTTTCATGTAATTTTAAGTCATATATATATTAAGTCATACATCTAGGAGGTAATCATAGTACAGACATGCTCTTTGTTGATTTTCATTCATTGTCTTTTTAATATTCAACCATGGTTAAACACTAACTCTTTCTCTTCTGGTAGACATTCTCTCAGCTGTTTCATAAATAATTTCAAACTGCAAGATATCTGATATACTTTACTTGCCATTTTTTTTTAATCTTCTTTCCATTATTGGCAAAGCTGCCTCTCTATACTGAAAATTGCAACTCTTGAGAGGATTCCAAACTATATAAAAGATCAGAGAATTGTAATCTGCAGATTCTCTTACATAATATATTTAGAATTTGATAATAACTTTTGATTTCCATAGAAAAACTCTTTATTTATAATTCCCTTTCTGTTGTGTTTCCTCCTTCAATCCAGTATTTTCCTGTTGTCTAAGTACTCTTGTTCCCTTGTTATCAATCTAACCAAAGATAAATAATAATTAGATAATCTTATTATCTAATCTTATTATCAATCTAAGTTTTTCTTGAGTGCTTTACTTTGTCCCAGCTCTGTTTCTTATCAAACTTCAATATCACTTATTCCTCAGTTTCTTTTCTCATTTCTTTTTCTGGTTTCTTCAGATCTGTTCTTAGGCTGATTTAGTTCTTTTCCACTCTTTGTTTGTTTGGTTGGTTGAGGGTTTTTTTTATACTAATGACAAATTAATAACTAACTGCACCCAATTTTCTTGAAAACATACATATCTGGGCACTTCTTCTTATAGACTTCTAATATCTAGCACATAATACTCAAATTAGCAACACAAAGATGGCAAACTAATTAGACAGTTCATGAATAATTTCAGCCTCCCAACTTCAAATGTCCATAGTACATAATTGGTATAATAAGGTGTGTGTAGGGAGATTAAAATACAGAGTGAGCAAAGTAGTGTGTCTGTAGTACCTCAGGAAGCTTAGGCAATGATTGGGAGCCTGAAATTGATCCTTATAGCTCTTTACACAACACTAAGAGTCTGGATAAAAGGAAATTCAGTGATGTACCAGCAAGATATACTGAGTGTTGAAACCTTCTCACTGTACAGAAAAGCAGAATACTTTTCTGAATTCACTTCTTCAAGTTCAGCCCAGCAGAACAGGGCTGAATATCAGGTGGCGCATCAGGCTACTTTCTAGACAACTAGGAAAGATAAAATACAGAGATAAATGCAACATGTTCTCCAGAACAGGGAAATATTACACACTTGGGAACTTGGTCAGATCAACGAAGAAATTATTCATACTCAAAATTAGCATCCACATGTGTACAACACAATACACATATAAACCTTATTACCTCAGAAATACAGTATTGCTGTTGAGAGTAGTAACAGTCCTCAGGAATGCATCCAGAAGAAAAATAATGCACTGATTAATACGGTTGTCAGCTTATTTCAACCTTGCATCAGGTAAATGGTAATGTTAAAGGTAACCAGGAAAAGTTTTCATGTTTTCTGTAGCTGTGATTTTCAGTGCTGAACAGTTTTCTTCTTCCTTATGTTGAAGTGGTATATGGAGATGGGCCACATAGGTACAGGGAAAAATAAAAGGCAAGCCAGACCTCTATTTACAATTTCTATATGTCTTTTAGACTGCACTTTAGCCAGGGACTATCTGATCAGGGTGTCTGAGTAGGGAGATCTGTACCTCCAATCCATCTTGACAGAGATATTTCACAGAGCAGGGGCAGAGCAGGGTGGTGGAGCACTAGCTCCTGGAAGGCAGGAAAGCTACTAATGATTCTATATTAATGCTAGAAACAGCATCATCTATGGCAGAGACTGAGATTTGCACATATTCTGTACAACTGTTTACAGTAACAGAGACACCTGTCCCTGTGGTGCCAGCTGCTGAAGCCTCCCATGTCCAAAAGTTTGATATCTCTAGCTGCTTTGTATAAAGATTTGGTTATCCTTACATATTTAATCCATAACTTGTTACAGTTTATGCAGATAGACTATAGGTCTATTAGCTATTGAAGGCTTGTGCTAGAAAAAAAAACCCAATATTGGATTTATCATTGTTCTCGGCTGACAAAGATAGCTGCACATACTGAAACCACCACCAACTGATCAAGAGGGGCACTGGGGTCATGATAACTAACTCTCCACAGCTGTTGAAACACTCTTCACATGACACTAGCAGTATGCCAAAATACTAAACAACATGCAGGAGTGCCAATAAATAGTTACCTGTTAGCTTCTTAATGTTCATGTGTATTCAGGTGTATTCATGTGTATTTGTCCTTTTTTTTTTCATACTGGAGGGTTCTAGGCAGGTGTTTACTCTCAAACAGAATATATATGAGACCTGACTGAAAAAATAATCCCTAAATTTTCCATGTTTGCTACAACAGGTTAATCGTGTGGTATAACTTCAGAGTACTTCACATTAAATTACAGAACAGGTAGTTGGGTGTTATGGTGATGAGTGAGTTATTCCTGAATTTTATAAACTGTTTTTTTCCAGCATTGGAAAGAAAGTGATATTTCTGAGAAACTTAATGTTGTTGCACATGGACAAACTTTGTCTATCTTCACAAGGTTTCATATTTCAGGAACACATGCATATATATCACCTGAAGTTGGCAGAACATGGCTGGATTCAGAGAAAAAAAAGAAATTTCTATAGCAGTTATGAGATAAGCAAATAATTAACCTAAGTGAATCGTTCATAATTTATTCTAAATGCTGATGTATAATCCAGGTCAATTTATAAAGGTATTGATGAAGAAATCCATGTTGGTTTTAAGATCAAAAATATAAGCAGTACATTATGAGTCATACTTTTGGAAAGTACTTAAAACTTGTGAAGTTCCTGGGCTTCTTCCTCTAAAAACTTTTAAAGGTTCCTAGCAATACATTGAATTGTACAAAACAGTGAATAAACAAAAGTGTATTCAGGTGCATTTTGACCAGTATAGAAAACCAGTAACACTTTAAATAATGGTGAGTGTAAGTGAAAAAATAGATAAATGCAGAATTATTGAAAGCAAAACATCATTTTATGTCAAAGAACAGAAAAGCTGAGAACTAGAAGACATTAGACAAAGAAGTATATCCTTTGGTTTTTAATCCAATCCAGTGTGTTTGGAAACAGAACACTTTAAAAGTACATTGATCTCCCTGTGGGCAGAATAAGAGTGACTGATAATTGTGCTAAAGCAGTCCTGGGTATAACGGACAGTTCTCCCTGTGGAAAACTTCCATTAAATAAATAAGGAGTTTAAAGAAAAATCCAGTGTGTATATAATGCTATATATCCATATATCATGCAACATTTAGAACTCTGCTATTAAACACTGCAATCTTATTCAATAGTATGGCACAAAAAAATGAATTTTAAAACAATTAGTGTTGTAGAGGAAAACAGACAAAAGAACAGAAATTGCTATACCTTAGGCCAGGTTATATATGATTGTCATAGTTTCAAAGGGAACATGACTATTATCTAAATTGGACTGTCTAGTCATCTAAGGAAAGAAAAAAAAAAAAAAAAAAGAGAAGGAAGCACTATAAACACTTGTAGCAACAACTTTGTAGCAGAACCTTAAAAATGAAATATACTTGATAATTTCATACTTGACTTGCAGCCCTCCCTATCTGTGTCAGAAAAAGAGTTTTCAGAAATGTGTTTTCCTCTTCTAAAGATCCTGAAGAGTTTTCTGTGTTTGGGTAGCCTGGAAAGTTAACTCTTTCTGCCTCCTATTCTCTACACTCATTTTCTCTTGCTTCTCGGCTTTATCCTCTAAATTTCCTTATTCCTTTACTATCTTCCTTCTTTGCTGTACTCCTTGTTGCAGACTGTCACGATTCTTAGAACTAGATCACGAGGTGATAAAAAAATCCCTTCCTCTCTATCCTGTTTCTCTTACCATGTGTCTCTTCTGTGGCATCCTATCTGAATCATTTTAGTTGTGGTTTTTTTAGTGATGTTTGTTTTCTGAGGCTGACAAGTGGTGCCATTCTAGACTGTTTAGGGATAGTGTTCTGTAAGAAAAAGGAAAAAAATTATAGAGACTTTTTTCTCTTATTAAATATAGATTTGTTACATAAAGCAGAAGTGTGAGATCTTAATATGAATATGCAGCAAAATTATTTAAAAAACCTTATTCACCTTGAATCTGGGCATAGACAGACATGCCAGAACATATTTCTCCACTCGATTTCTGAACCAGATGAGTGCTTAATGGTACATAATATTTGGTCTTTCAGAGTTCCACAAGCATGTGAATCTCCATGCTTTTATTACATTATGAACTTTGAAGCCACCAAACCTTAGTTCCACTTGAACAGAGAAGACAGAATACAGACACTGTCTCCAGGTAGTTAGAGACAAATATTTTATCAGGGTTTAATTAGATTTACCTCTACCACAGGAAGATCTGCTCAAAAAAATATATTTTCCTTTTTTTTTTTCCCTATGTGTGGATATTCTATTTGGTCTGCTTTTCCTTTAGAAAAGTGACAGATTGCAACTGTACTCAAGCCAATTCAAAGACAGATAATTTTAGATGTGCCTTTCTTACACAAACAGTATATCATCAAGAATCCCAGGTATCTTTACAATTTTATAGTTATGCACAAAATACTTATCAATAAGATCTACTGTAGTCTGATATCAAAGCCATAAATGTCCTTACTGAGGTAAAATCTTAAAGTCTGGCCAGTAGGTCACAGTCACGGGTACTCTAGATACCCATACCTTTTGGTCTATATACTCCAACCTTTGTTACTGCTGTAGTCTCTCCATTACTATCTTATTTATAGAATGAGGCTTGGTACTATAGTGTCATGGTTCTGTTCTTTTCTCACAGTCTGATAACTGCCTTGCTGAGTCAAAGTTCAACTAAAGGTGGGTGAGTTACCAGAAAAATTGAAATTCAGGCATTATCATACAGACATAAAGAACCATGCTGAGGATCAATTAAAGTAAATGGGAAAACTGCCAAAGGGCTTTTGCTGTATTAAATCAAAACTTAATTATAAATAAATGAGAACCCCAAAGAGGTTTTAGTTCACTAAGAATCTAGAGATCCTTAGTGAGGGAACAAATATAACTCATGATGTCTTTATTAGTGCAATGAATTGTTTGTTGTGCAGCAGTGCTCAGAAGGCTGTGGTGAGTCTGTTTCTCGATCCATTAGTCATTTAAATTAAGCATTCATTAGAAATAATAAAATTCTGATGTCTCACAGGGCATTGTCACAAAATATTACATTTTGTCTTGGCTTTTATAGTACACATATTAAATGAAGTTAGTGGAAGCAGGAGTGAAAACAGGCTGAACATAATCAAAGATTTTTTACATGGCAGGAAGCACAGTGCCAAATAATTCATGCCAAAGTCTTCTTTACAGGAAATTCCAGGCAAGATCAAGGAACACTAAACCATGTCCAATAAGGTCTTCTCTCAGTCTCCTCTTCTCTAGACTAAAAAAACCCAGTTTCCTCAGCCTCTCCTCATAAGGCATGCTTTCCAGACCCCTCAACAGCTTTGGTGCCCTTCTCTGGAACTGCTCCAGCACCTCAATGTCCTTCTTGTACTGTGGTGCCCAAAACTGGACACAGTACTCAAGGTGCGGTCTCACGAGTGCCAAGTACAGGGGCACTATCACCTCCCTACTCCTGCTGGTCACACTGTTTCTGATCCAGGCCAGGATGCTGTTGGCCTTCTTGGCCACCTGGGCACACTGATGGTTCATGTTCAGCTGTCTGTCTACCAGCACCCCCAGGTCCCTTTCGGCCAGGCAGCTTTCCAGCCACTGCTCCCCAAGCCTGTAACGTTGCCTGGGGTTGTTGTGACTGAAGTGCATGACCTGGCACTTGGCCTTAAACGTCATACAGTTGACCTCAGCCCATCGCTCCAGCCTGTCCAAAGCCCTCTGCAGAGCCTTCCTACCCTCAAGCAGATAGACACTCTCACTTAATTTCATGTCATCTGAAAATTTACTGAGGCTGCATTCAATCCCCTCATCCAGGTTATCGATAAAGATATTAAACGAGACTGGTCCCAAACCTGAGCCCTGAGGGACACTGCTTGTGACTGGTCACCAACTGGACTTAACTCCATTTACCACCACTCTCTGGGCCCGGTCAGCCAGGGCCCAAATATTTGATCATACATGATAGTACTTAAGGAAAGAGAGATTTTCCTTTTTAACTCAGTCAAACGTGAGAGAAATTATATTTTATATCATCTTTGTCAATTGCATGCAACCAATAATTTTCTGTGGTTTTTTCTACAATGCGCAGCTGTGTATTCTGCTGTTATGATAACCAAAGTGACTGCCAAAATTCATGCAGCGTTAGAGTACAAGTATCTATCAGGTATAATACCTCCAGAGGAGAGCAATAGCATTTTTTTGAGAATTATTTTTTTGAATGTACCGGACTGAGGCTGCTTCTAGGATTGAAAAATATTTCCATTAAATTATTTTAACGGAGTACCCACTGTTCAACATGACCAAATTGAATATATTTGCTGGAATTTTGGCTACTAAAACACATACTGGGGGTGAACAGCAGAAGGCCTTTCCCCTATGCCTCCCTTCTCCTTTTCAGACTTGTGTCTTCTGTGGGGGACTAAGAAGGGGGCAGTGGTAGTCTCCCAAATTGATGGGTGTGGAATGAGCCACCTGGCCTATTGGAGAGGTATAATGTTGGGTGATGAGGACCAGGATGGCAACTGAAGCATCCTTCTCCCCTTGAGAGCTCTTTCTCCACTCATCAGCTGTGTTGTTTCATCAAATGCAGGGCAGGATAACCCTCTGATTTTTCTCCCCTTTTTTTACCTGTGCCTACCTGTATTTTTCCAAAATGTAGTGCTTCACATTTAGTCCTCCAGTGTTTCTCCTTCTGGCCATTCCCCTGACTCACTAGGTGCTTCCCATTCTCCTTTTTTGCTCAGTTCTCAATCTCACTGTCCCCCACCCTAACTGGGCAGTCTGTGTCCCTCCACCTTGCTCCCCCACTAGTTCTAACGGGTAGCAAAAAGTCCCTGTCCACACATTCAAATACTTGTCTCTCTCTTAATCTCATTGCAGCTTGGTACCATTCCCTGAGCTCTGAGCATTTTTTCAGCTTAAATTCCTACGATCAGAAAATGTCTTTCCACTGATGCATGTATCTTTTGTTTGACCTGTAGAAAAATTTATCCTACTACGTAAGCATCTTCCCTCTTAAATTATGCTTTGTACGGTCAGGATTCCTCATCACCAGCTAGGTTTATTGGGGAACACTTTTAATATCAAAGCTAACATCCATGACATTGATAGGAGCTAGACCCTTCAGTCTGTGACATAAACTCTCCATTAACCATTGGAAATGGACAGTGATGTCTGAGTCATGGAGTGTTATGCTAAATGACACACCTTATAAGTGACTAAATCCCTTTCCAGGTCTTCAGAACTCCTGATGCTCAGCCCATCATTGCTTCTAACGATATTCTTTATGAAGAAGATCTCTAAGCTAGTGGTCTCAACATCTTTTTGATAGTGGACTCCTGCCAGTTTAAAGATTCTTGAGCATTCGCTCTCAATAAATGTTTATTTATTTATATATTGTTAAATTATATACATGTGCTCCTGGACTGATAGACTATGTGCCTTGCTGAACATACACACACACAAAATAATAATAATAATAAAGGATGAAATAAAGATGAAATGAACAACATTTTAAAAATATTTACTTTATTAATGGTACCAAAAATACTTTTTTTCCCACACCATGATGGATTGTCTTGCACACTCCCCAGGGGTTGCACACACTCTTCTTTGCAGATTACTGCTCTAAGACATTTATGACAGAGTCTTCAAAAATGGCAATTCTAAGCCTAATATTCCTTAAATAATGCACTAGCTGCATGACAGTGCATTTTTTTGTCCATCTCTTGTCTGCTGCTGGTCCAGGTCTAGCCCCAGCGTGCAGTGACCCAGGCTTCTTCCTGACACTTCTAAAAAGTGCTCTGACAGTCACAAGGAAGGACACTTTGGGTGTCAGGACATGCAGGTAAATAGCCTACAGGAGACGCAGAGAGAAAAATCTTGTTGATTAGGAAACAACAGATTAGAATAAAACACATTTCACTTGAAAGGGAGTCAGAAACAGAACATTATTGGCTTGATTATTACCTATTCCAAACAGGCACAAAACTCAATAAAACCCATGGAAGATGTGTTTTCAGAGAATCATGGCTCTGTGGAGGGTGTTTCTTCTGTTTGCTCTAAAATACCTGCCAGCCGAGCAGCTGATGTTTAGAATGTTAACACTGATAAATAAATATTAAAAACTGATTAAATGATTCCTGTGAATTAGATGCTCTTGGCTGGTTTTGGTGTCCTAAAAGACTGAAAATATGAGCAGCCTCACAGATGTATTTATATATTTTTGCATCAGTTCTGATGGATCAAACAGGAATCTCTGAACCTGAATGGTTGGAGACCAATAGAATAGATATATTAGGCTATCTAAACAGTGGGCTTTGGTTTATAGTTGTCATATTTGAAACTAAAATCATAATCCTCATAATTACATTCTGGAACCTTATGATGGTTTGGCCATAAGCTATATTGTATCACTGTTATAATTCTCAGAAACTTAATATATTTAAATCTTCTTAGTTTTTGATGGTGTATCTGTGAAGCACTACAGGATCAGAAAGCTGGATGAAGGAGGCTTTTTCCTGAGCAGAAGGAAAACTTTCAAAACTCTGAATGAGTTTGTTGACTATTACAGTAAGAACAGTGATGGTCTCTGCATGGTGCTTGGAAAGCCATGCCTAAAGGTAAGAACAAATGCTACACTGTGCAATGTAGTTTTTGTAAGCTAACTCATCAGGTACCAGTCAGAAGGTGTTAACCCCATATTTGCTTCTACTATTTCAAAGTGTTGTGTTGCTCAGGGAGGTGGTGGAGTCACCATCCCTGGAGGTGTTCAAAAATTGTGTAGAGGTGTCACTTCAGGACATGGTTTAGTGGTCATGATAATGTTGGGGAGATGGCTGGACTCAATGATCTTAGAGGTCTTTCCCAACCTTAATGATGCCATGATTTTATGATCTGCTTATTTTCAGGAAGTTCTGGGCAGTGCTACAGTTTCATTCTTGAAGCTGACATGTTAATAGTAAAATACCGTGCTATTTTGAAGAAATCATTATGTGGCTGGAGGAGAAAATATGCCAAATCATGATTTATGAATACCTTTTTATAAATGTATAAGGAGATGAAATCCTCAACTTCATAACTCTAGCTGTCCATAAGTAATTACTGAGATGAAACCACATGGTTCAGGCAAGCAATACATCACTGTTCAAGAAGCTTGCTAGAGGGATGATTTCTAACTTTTACTTTTAATATTTTCTTCAGAGTATTTCTTATGTCTAACAAAAAGTGCCCAGAATGTGGTCTGTATTTTATGTTCTCAGTTCACTTTCTCATGCGTGTGTACTCTAAAAAAACATTATTTATATCAGTTCTGACTTCACATGACATAGTTAACAATGACTTGTGTATGCTGTTGAAAAAATTTTAGAAGTCTCAATTATTATATATTTTATTTTCTTTTACCAGGTACAAATTCCTGCTACTTTTGATTTGTCATATAAAACTGTTGATCAGTGGGAGATAGACCGACAATCCCTGAAGTTGTTGAAAAAATTAGGATCTGGTCAGTTTGGTGAGGTATGGGAAGGACTGTGGAACAATACTACCCCAGTGGCAATCAAAACATTAAAACCAGGTATGTGAATTAGTCTTAAATGCTAATGTGAAATGTGAGCAACGGTGCTCCTTTATTTTTTAAATGCTACTGAAAAGAGAACCTATCCGTATATGCCAACATTCTTAAAATCTATGCCCTTACACATGAAATTTTGTAAAGCTCAAGGTCCAGATATTCTTTGGTATCTTGAATTACAGTTTTATACAGTTTTCTGTTTCCATATGATCTGAACCCAATTCAACATCTAGATTACATAAAAAGGCAACCCCAGCAAGGCCATCGTACAATATTGCTTGTATGGAATTCAATGACAACATTTCATCTGTAGGTGAAGTAATTGAGTTACTACTGGTATGTCATCTGTAGAATTTCTTCTTGTGGTTAGATGCTATATTATAATGTTTCCTTTGTTAATACAGAATATGTACTATGTTAAGTTTGTATATAAGTGCTTTAATCTTAATATTGATTGATTAAAACATATTGAAGTTTTTGATACACAACATTAATACCCAATATTTGCGTATAATATAAGCATATTACAAATACAGATTTAAACATTTTTTCTTAATTATTTTTCATTACCTTCAAGCAATTTGCACATTTGAAGTTGACAACATAAAATATCTGCCAGCAGATGGCAAGAACCATATTGATAAAAATGGTAGTCTGGATGATACACATTTTTTAAAAAGAGATATCATTATAATGGGTTGTGCTTGATTGAAGAATCTTGTGTTGGGCATTAATGATCATGTTTCAGGAGGCAGAATAGGTTCAGATCTTTGATTCAGAAAAACAAAAATATGCTTGAGCCCTGCTCGAATGGTCTTCTTAACATGGAGGAATTTAAGCATGTGTTTTAGGGCTATCTTGTATCAGGAGATAGTTTGTGTTTTATGACTTGCAGACTGAAAGCAAATAAGCACCTTTTTGTCTCTGTTTAACTGAATTAGGAAAACTGCTGAGACTAGAGGCCTTCTGTAATTGATGTGAAAGACAGCATACTTTTTTCAGTGAACTGATGCGTCTCCCTGGTGACCCAGTAACTGCAGAAACCATCATGAAACTTACTTGTCCATTTCCCTTTCCTAAGACAGTATCCACTAAGCCCATACCTTTTGTGACAGGGTTCCATATGCCTATTTTTATTGGCTTCTGAAATCAAAAGTCTGAAATCAGTCTTTTAATCCTTGTATCTGACCTGAATCCTTCATTCAGCCCATTAACTTGTCTTATACAACATGACTAAAGAGTACCTATTATTTTCTTCCACTTCACAGCAGTGTTGTACATACTAGAAAACTATTACAAAGTTCCTCTTTGGTCTTCTTCAGTTTAAACAGCTCAACCAGATTTGCTGTGTAGCTCAGATGTTTTAGTTGTCACACTGTTTTCAGAAGATCTTTACTGGGTTATGTAGAGGTGGTAACCATATTTTTTCAAAGTATGTTACTAAACAGAAGAACAAGTGTAGATGTATAAAGAGAGGGATTTGCTTCATGTTTCTGACATGCTAGACCTCTGTTTAAACAGTCCAATGTGATGTTTGCCTTTCTTCCCCATAAGACAAGAACCTAATTTGTCCATCTGATTTTCCTTTACTTCAGTGTTTTAATGCAACATCTGGACAATTCTATTTTATTGCAGAAGACTGAAAGGTCCTTATTAAAGTATGAAATCTCTTAAATGATATTTTAAAAAGGAAATAAATGAAGGTGGAATGAAGAATGAGATTAAAGGACTAAGATGTCTTAAATTTTTGTGATACTTGCTATTAGAAATTGCCTTTTTGTTTCCCTTTTTAAAATATGTGGCAATTAACACTAGGAAAATACTATTTTCTCATCAAATGAAATAATTAGATTTTGAACAAAACACAGTGCATACAATTCTACTTATTTTTTTCAGAAGGTGAGTGGAGCTGACATTTATCCAGTATTGCATATGTAAAAATAGGAAGCTATCTTAATCATCTTTTATCTCATTCTCTTAATATCTCATTTCAAAACTCCAACTTTTCCTTCTGTATAATGGGGACAGTAGATATCAGATCTTTGTGAAATAAACCTTTATTTGAATAATGGATTGAATCAGAATGACAAGACTACCCAGAAGTATGTGGAACAATAGTGGCAAGTTCCAGCTGCAATTTGCCTTGGTTTTTTTTTTCTTCTCCTTTTTTTTTTTCTTTTTGATACCGATCAGCTGAGTACCTGATGCTAATACTCGACCTGAAGAACAGGAAGCATTAGTTAATTTTATATCTGAAACAGATATGTGTTTAAGGCCAAATTGATCTGTAGAGATCCATTCTTTGGCTGTTTGGTATCCTTTCAATGTCTTGCTGATAAAGCACACACGCAATATTTGTAGAGCAACATGAGCAGGAAAAGACTTT
>JAAGNO010012796.1:47905-64209 GCA_033439905.1 Ceryle rudis | reverse complement strand
CTTGAGAGATCCATGTTTTGCCTTTTTTGTATCCTTTCAATTCCTTGCGGATAAAGCCCACACGCAATATTTTTAGAGCAAAATAAGCAGGAAAAAACTTTTTTTTTTTTTTTTTTTTTCTATAATAATAGGGTAACCTAAGAAAGCACTTACAGAAGACTATAAAACAATAAAAAATGATCACATAAACTTCTTCAATAGGTTTGTTCATTAAAAAAATTAATTTTACACTGGAATAAATATAATATTCACTACTAACTCATTATTACCTACAGACTAGCACAGGATAGTGGAAGAAACATCTTCAACTGTGATATTTTTTGTAGTATCATAGTTAGGCTGGGAAGAAGCACTTGATTAATCAATACTTTTTCCATCTCTGTTTTGTTCACTCTAGTCTGACTCCTGTTAAGGTCAACAGTAGTAGTCACATTGATTTCACAGTGGGTTATGCTGAGTTAGGACAGATACAAGCCCTGCCTAAATGTGATGCTTGGATAGAAGCGAGTTTGTGATCTAGTACTGTGATAAGAAAATTGTGCATTGCACTTAGCGATCCTCTGAAGACTTCGACTCTCAAAGCCATCTTGATAAATTATACAGGTAATACTGAATCTCTTATCACTGTACTTTGTGAACTATCTCGTTCTACAAAACCAGTTCAAGCAGTCTCAGATGGAAGCATTTAACCTTGTAGTATACTTCTCTGGACAATTATCCTATTCTACACAATGTTTTTCACCATTTGCAGTGCCTTATTGTAATCAGCACATCAGTTTTCCACAACTTGTTCTCATTGTTACTCATGAGGAATAACATTTCAATAATTAAAGAAAAACCCCAATACCCTCATCCTAACCTAAGTAATAAATGCTTAGCTTGGTACTAATAAAATTACAGCAAAATCTGTGTCTTATAATTTCATTCATGATAATATAAAAATAAGTGATTGGAAAACATAGTAGTAGTTCATGAATAATCAAGAAATACATCATGTTATATGTTGATGATTGAAGCTTCCAATATTCACAAAGGCAATATTTCAGGCTTCAAGTGTAACACATTGTAAACAGATCCTCTCCTGTTGCTTGGCTCAAAGAGCTAAATCAATTGTCTTTACTCTTGGGGAGGAGAGGGCATATTTTAAATCGAAGTCTTTTTGCTAAGCTGCTTTACACTATAAACTCACTGGAAAAAGACAGTCATCAGAACAGCAGAGGAATGTGATAAACGGAAAGTGTGATCTGGCAAATATGGGGGATTGAGACAGAAAAGGTTCTGTTAAAAATGCTTTACCACCAGAGGAATTGTGACATGGAACCATGTTCTCATTACCAAGCAAGAGCAGGTTAATCAAGTAAGGTAATCACATAGCAAACAATATAGCAGAGAATAATGCAATCAGTTATGTTGTAGATTTATAGGCCTGCAGGCCAGAAAGATTTGTTAGTTTGATTTTTTTCTACTGAGCATTATTTTACAGTGTACATCTGTCCTAGATCATGTATAGTCTGAATACTTTGCTATTATATACTATTACATTCCAACCCCTCTGCTGAGATATTTATAATTAATCAAAACACAGCTCATTCTTGACAAGATAATAACTACAAGTCTTCTAGTCTTGAGATGGAAGCACAGGGAGAAGTTGCCTCTACCATGTTTGACAGTTTGTTAGCAATGGTTATCACTATGCTTGTAAGAACGTGGCTTTAATTTCTCATATGGGTGTGGCTGACCTCTTCTCTATAACTCTTGTTATATCTTCTTACATTAAAATGAAAGCCTTCTCTTAAGCTTTTTTTTTTTTTCTTCCTATTCTGGACATACATAGAGCTCAAGTTAAACCACTTTTTAAATTATCTTTAGAAAGGCTAAATATAGGTTCTCGTTATATGATACTCTCCTCATTTCTCAGATAGTTTTTCTGGACTTACACTGATTTCCAGCTATTGTTGCTAAAAGGCTTGGAATGATTGTGTTTAGGTAGATGACCTTCCAACCTGCAGGAAAAGTTAAACTCCCAGCATTCTGGTGAGATGGCAGCTATGGATTTATTCCCAGAGCTGGTTCTCACTTGAGGCAGATGTGTGATTCCTGACTTGTGTGTAATTAGGGTATTCAGAAATCTATTTCCATTCCAGTTTGGAGCAAGAGCCAATTTTTCAGATCTTGCACACAAACTGGAAATTTCACAATACTAGCATGCTAGCATACTAGCTACATTTTTCCTATTTTAGATACATCAAGGTTTTTTTTAACAATCAGTGAGAAGAAATAAGCACTTACATGTCAGATAAATCATAGTATAGACTAGAAATGTACATTAGAATGAGAGAATAACATGTTATTAAAGCATGTTTCTTTCCATTGATTGTAAAGTCTAGACAACCAACTCAGATCAAGGTGTGTGAGTAATTGCCTACAGTTGGAGGAGGTGAATTCAGCTACCAGCAGCGTTCTGTAATTCCACAGAACTTAAAACAGCAACAAAACTGCGGAAAATATCAAGCTAGTGGAGGCTACAAGATCTTAAACTGGTCAGTCTGGGAGCCAAGCACTGCAGAAGGATTTTGGTTCTTAAGGAGGCCACAGGAAATGTCCATCTACTGATGAAGCTGGTGGGGTGTCACCCCTGTCTTTATGATTATGGAGTATCTATCTTAACCAGTTTCAGAGTCTGGGGTTTACAGTCTCCTGACTATGAACAAGAGGACTCCACAGACAGCCCTTATGGACTGTAAGGGAGATTTTGCAGGAATAAGAATTCATCCAGAGGTGTTTTCAGATTTAATGAACCATCCTTTTTAAGTGAATTTCTATTTGTCCTAGCAGTTTGTTGTCTATCTCTAAGCAGAATGTTCAATACTTCACTATCAAAAACATCAGAAGATGAAATCTATTGATCCAGACCATTTTCCTCCCCTGACTCTTTGGAGACATTCTTCAGAGCCAGGGGTGGATTATAAAGACCTTGGAAATGTCAAAATGATTCATCTGTGATCTTTATATTTATACAAGGTTTCTATTAATCTTTCAGGAAAAGTCACAAGACTCATAATTAAACTACAGTCTTTTGGTGTGGTCAGTTGACCTTGGCTGAATGTCAGGTGCCCATCAAAGCCACTGTATCACTCCCCCCCTCCTCAGTTTAATTTATTGCCAAACAAATCAGAGTAGTACAGTGAGAAATAAAAGCTAAATCTTAAAAACACCTTCTCCCCTTCTCAGGCTCCACTTCACTCATGAATTCTCTACCTCCTCCCCTTCAAGAGGCACAGGGGGACAGGGAATGGGGGTTGAGGTCAGTTCACATTGTCTCTGCCGCTCCTTCCTTTTCAGGGGAAGAACTCCTCACGTTCTTCCTCTGCTCCAGTGTGGAATCCCTTCCATGGGAGACAGTCCTCCATGAACTTCTCTGATGTGTGTCCTACCCATGGGTACAGTTCTTCATGAACTTGTCCAGCATGGTCCCTTCCATAGGGTCACATGTCCTGCCAGCAAACCTGCTCCAGGGTGGACTCCTATCTCCATGGGTCCACAAGTCCTGCCAGAAGCCTGCTCCAGCACAGGTTTCCCATGTCCCAGCCTCCATCAGGCATCTATCTGCTCTGGCATGGAGTCTGCCACGGCCTGCAGATGGATATCTACTTCACCATTAACCTTAGGCTGCAGGGTCACAGCCTGCCTCAGCATGGTCTTCATCATGGGCTGCAGGGGAATCTCTGATCTGGCAATTGGGGCATCTCCCCTCCTTTCTTCATCACTGACTTCTGTGTCTGTAGAGTTGTTTTTTTTTTGCTTATTCTCATTCCTCTCTCTGGCTGCAGTTGTTCAGACCATGGGGTTTTTTTTCCACTACCTCTCCTTATCCTTATCTCCTAAAAATCTGTTTCTCACAATGACTATAACCAAAAAGAAGTAGTAATGTGTTGCCTTCATTCAGATAATTCTCTTGTTCACTGGTGTTCGACTCTGCTTTGGAGACATCTGTGACATTTACCAGCCAAAAACATACTTATGGATGTGTGAATGAAAAAACAAAACACAAGAACAACTTTGCCTTAAGGAACATCTCTGACTTTTGAGGTGCTGACCGATAGTCATCAAAGAGGAGTAGGGATAAGCAAATAGGAAAATGGTCTAGAAGCCAACAATTGCTATTTCTGTTCTTGGCTCTGCACTGCACTGTCTTGCTGTAGGTCCCTGAACGTATAATTTCATATTTTTGCTTTTATTTCCTCACTGAGGCATTGTTTTTTCTATTTAAGTTGAAATCATTGCAGCAGGGATTTTCACTTTGTCCTATGCTGAGTGTGATGGATTCTCTAGAATGTATTGTCTGGGCTAGCTTGCTTCTCCAACTGTCAACATGTAAAGCAGACATCTATCATCACCAATTAATAGTATCTGAGAAAGTTCTTTATGCCTGTTCAAGTTGACAGATACATTTGTCATTATGATATTGTAAAGCATCTCCCAAGCTTAGCTCTTTGCATGGAAGCTGCCCAAGCATGATTTTTTTTTTTTTTTTATTTTCAGCAGGCTTTCTCAAAATACTCTCTAGGTTGATATTGTCAGCAGAGGCTTTGATAATATTTTCAGTTCTTCAATGTGTCTTCTCTTTAGTGCATATGCAGAGAGAAAACTTTGCACTCAGGAAACTCCCCCAATTTCCTTGAACAAAGAAATTATACAATCATAGAATTGTTTTGGCTGGAAGAGACATTCAAGATCATCAAGTCCAACCTTACTCCCAGCCCTATCAAAACCACTAAACCATATCTCTAAGCACAACATCGACCCGGCTCTTAAACACCTCCAAAGATGGTGACTCCACCACCTCCCTGGGCAGGCTGTTCCAATGCCTGAATTATTTTATTCCATTTAATTCAGTACATAACCTTACACTTACTTGTAAGTTCACTTCTGCATGGTGAGAAAGCTGCTTGAGGGTTATCAGATACCTATCTCATTCTTCTGTTAATGTGAATAGTTTACACTCAGCCTCTTGTGTTACCAGAAACAGTATTTTTAATGTTATTTCTTTATTACACATAAACTTATTCAGATCACACTATATGCTCAATGTATTCAGTACATAAGTACCTTTTGTATGATTTTATTCATAATATAAGGTTGCCCTGAAGTACAAGGTTTCTTTGAAGTCATTTGGGAAGGTTTATTGAAAGTTGCAAGCACAGGGTCTCAGGGGGTCTTATCAAATATTCAACGGCCGCTTACATTTTGGCCAGTAGAATCTGGAAAGTTACTGACCTTTCTCTCTAACTCATTTACATATTATTAGTGTTTACCTTATAATGTGAAGCTTCCTCAGTTCTAGAACAAAATATTTTTAGAAAGATAGTAATCAGAACTGATATACCTGCTTTAAGTAGGCTTAAATTAGAGGTGATTTCTGGCAAAGCAGCACATCATCATAGAACACATGAAAGAAAACATATTCCGATATTTTGTTCTTAAGAAGGACTTTGACATGTACAAAACCATTTTTCATTCAAAGAACAAGCTGTCAAAACTGTGTTTTCTTCAGGTACTGATCAATCTACTCCCACAATGGTGCCTTACACAAGGCATACTTGTTTCAGAACAAGCTGCTGTTAACTAGTTGGGTTTTGATCAGGTGGTTTCTACTTAATCTGTTCTTCATACTGTGTTTACCATTTCCAGTTGAAAACATGCACTTCATTAAAAACACATGTAATTCTACTACAAACACAGTTATTTGAAACGCCATGTATTTCTTTTGTGTAATTTGGAAGTGCTTTGACACTATTGTGACAGGCTTTATCCAAATAATTTGTAACAGGTATGTTGGCTGGTTTTTAGAGGCAGTTTTTACTTTGCTTACCTAATTCCTAAAATGACAAAAAACTGAGAAAGAAGCTTTTTAATTTTTTCAGTTAGCATTCAATCCACTTATTAACCACACTGTAAGAGCTATGTGGCTCTGGGGGCTTTTGGGCACTAACTGCTAGTTGTGCTATTTAAGGCTATAAACTACATAAGCTCTTCAAAATAGATGGGGAATACTTATCGATCTTTGTCACTGGTTTGTTATTGTTATTATTAATTACTTTTACAGTGTAAAGAAGGATTTGCTGCTATTCAGCTAATAGAATATGTTGATTCTGATCAGTTCATTGGAAGTTGTCATACGTGAAGAACATGTTGCTTGGTTTCAGTAAGTTGGAAGAAGTTTATAGCATGATTAAACTGAGAGATTCCTTGTAGGCAAACTTTGATGATGGGAACAAATCAGACTGTCACTTTCTATGGTGTGAAGAAATCCTGTATAATGATCCAGAGAGGGCATGTGGTTTGGTAGAACACAAGTTAGCAAGTACTTCATCCTTTTTAGGATCAACTTGTCAAATTTTGTCACTGATGCTAAATCACTATTCATGCTTATGCATTTACCTTTGAAGGAAGAATACTTCACACCATACAACTTCTCTGTAGACGTTAGGATGATTTCCAAAACAAAAGTATGTATCTTGAAAAGAGCAAGCAAATGGACCACAATCTTAAATCAGTATCAAAGTGAGCCCAAACACTATAAAGACAACCCTAGGCTTATTATTACTTGTTTACTTTTTTTAAAAAAAATTTAACATTGGTGGAAAATTCAAATACAACTATAAAGATTGTGCTGCTCTAAACATGAAAAAGACATAAAGTTAGCATTGCAGATATTTGGTTTTTCTTCCACCTGACTATCATCATCTCTGCCTTTTCCAGACCAGGTATGAGTCATTTACTTTTCATGCAGGTCCCTGCTTTCCTCTGACAGTGACAAAAGGAAAAGGGTATAGCCTGTACCTGTTGAGGAGATGTATTATTGGCTGCTATCCATTTATTTATGGCATGGAAATCCTTTAACTTTCACCATCCCTCCTAATGGCATCCTATAAAGCATTGTCAAATTGGACCCCACAGGATTACCAAGGGAAGTATGACCACTCAGGGAAGAGGAGCACCTGTCCCTTGCAATAATCTTTGCTCTCACAAGTTGCAATGTCAAGTGGCTCTTTTTTTCATAAAGTCTATCTCAGAAGCATTTCTGAGTCTTTCCTCTTGCATTGATGCAAGGACATGAAATCACACATCATTGATGTGTCTTAGGTAACAGTTTGGAGCACTTTTCAGGAGGTGGCAATCAAGGTAGGTGAAGGTGGGTGAAAGTGGCCCAGGCTGATTTGCCAGTTCATTCTATAGAACAGATTTTCTGGTGGAGTTTTATTGCTGAGCCATTTATCAACCTCCCAACATTTCGCTTCTTTTAAACATCCATGTTTAAAAGAACATGTTTAAAAGAACAGAGTGAAACTCTCAAATGAACCTTGTCAGTTACCTAATGTTAAAATAACATAAAATAAAGACTCTTGCAGCCTTGGCTTCTCAAATGAGTCAGCCTGCTTGCACTAAGAAAAGTTTGTTTTTAAACATTGCATAGAGCAGACTAGACTTGGGTAGATTTTGTATTCTCCAGCCTTCACTATAATCTTTTCTTAATGAAACTTTTGATTTGTCAGGAAGGAAATATTTGAATAGTTGGATAATCTCACATTTCTCTGTACAAGTATTGTGAAGTAGATGTTATATTTACCATCTTCCTCAAACATCTGAGAATATCTGATCACTAGTGGATCATTCATAGAGAAAGCTTTGCTTTTTCATTTATGCATGTTTTTTCTAATCCCCTATTCAGGACATATGAGCTCTAATACTAAATTTGCCACTGACTGTAGCTCCCTGTACAATCTTCTGTATTGATTATTTTACATAGTTTATGCATTGGCTTACTGTGCTTATGAATAGAAGTAGAGATATTATGACCTCATGTAACATTTAAAAAGCTGGGATCATTAGCTGTTAAGACACTTGTGTGATTAAGGAAGTGTACGGTTACATCTATGCAGACAACATTACTTCTACTAAGGTAGCTATTATGTGAACATTATAAGTAGTTATTTGTATTTATGTATATAAAATGCACACACCTACTTCTTATATGCTGAAGTGATTTTGGTGCTTTCAGGCTTTGATTGCTGAAGCTGAAAAAGTGATGCAACAAATATTATTGCAGCACTATTTTTCTGTCAGAAATTTTATGTTCAATATCCAGACACTCTTATCTCAGTTTCTCGTCATTTCATTAACCAGTTGTAACATAATTATGTGCTTAAATATATCAGTTAACATTGTATCCTCACTTTATTTTCTGGCTGGGGCAAACCTAGGGGTGGTTAATTTTAGCCTTTATATTTCTGGTGGCTGGAACACATATGTTCTCTGTCCCTGTGCAACTGTCATGTTTTGCTCATTAGCTGTTTATTTCAGCTGCACTGTCTGGTTTTTTTTGCAGGGAGGGGGGGGAACTGTGAAGATTTGAGATGCTAATGTACTTTGAAAGAAAAGAAAACACTCAGTTATTCCCTTAAGACTGCCAGGCTGGTAGGAAGGCCTTTGATAACCACAGCTTATGTTTTGTTATATGCTGTTGTTTCAGGTTCAATGGATCCAAAGGACTTTCTGAGGGAAGCACAAATAATGAAGAACTTGAGACATCCAAAGCTTATACAGCTTTATGCTGTCTGTTCTTTGGAGGACCCAGTTTATATTATTACTGAGCTGATGAGATACGGAAGTCTTCTAGAATACCTTCAAAGTAAGTAAATGATGATAAACTCATTTCAAGGGCAGGCCACAGCTGTCAGTTCAGTAAATACAGCAACATGAAAGATAAAAGTATAGCGCTCTGGTTTAATATAAAAGGTACATAATTTGTTGCATGTGGGGATGAGAAACGAGGAAAGAGAGAGGTTTATGAATTTTTGATGTGCCAAAGTATTTCAGAAGTAGGAGAAGTAGGGAACATACACTGACAGAATAAAAATATAAGCATTCAGAAGAATAGGTCATCCTATTTGACATGAAATAGAGGCACTTCCACAAAATGTACTTAATAGCTTTGAAATCTATTACTAGGCAGGGACAGCCTTTCACTGTGAATTTGTCCCTTGTCTATCGAATCAGGGCTTTTATCTCAGCAGCACTTCAAAGGACTCTTTTGAAGGCAAATAATAATTAAAAATAAAGTTGTACAGCCTGGAACAGACTAGCATAATGATTACACCTTAAGTTCACCCCTGCCATTGAAGAAAGTTTGATTCTAGTGTTGTTACCCCTTTTCTGTTTGGTAGAGGTCTCTGAGATGCTAAATGTCTCTAAAGCTGTAATATCTTTTGAGGACAAAATGTTTACTGCAATTGTCTTGCTAATTTTTTTTGTCTCCATCAAATAAGGCAAAGCCCTGTGAAATACCACAGACAGTATTTACTATGACAGGTGCCTTCCCCCGTCTTCTCTGGGGAACCATTTTTTAAAGAGAGGCTCAGTCCAGGGACAATTACAGCTAAAAAAGTCTCTGGTAGAGGGACAGTCCCATCAGGAACTGTGCAGAGGGGTGCTGCAATGGGCTTGGACCAGATCATCTACAGTTTTCTAGGCATTTATTGGCCAAAGGTAGCAAGGCACAAATTTCCTTTAAGTTGTCATCTTTGATGCCTTTGTATGCAGATTACTACTTATGTGATTGAAAGAGCCTGGCACATCAGGAAGTGATTGCTGTACATGAAAACATTTATTGCACTGGAGAAGTAGCTCTGAGAAAGGCAGGATGAGTCACAGCTATTGCAGAGGTGAAAACTGTCCTGTTCGTGCATGGAGTACAACGTGTTCAGGACATGTCAGTGCTGCAAACTATGCGTGGACCACTTGCCAGCATATGTACAGCAGCTGTCCGTGCTGCAGGCAGCACAGATATGCAGCCTGGTCTTTGCCGCAGCGCTCATTCCTGTAGCCTTGCATCAGAAAGACTGGAAAGTCAGTTGATTTTGCTGCAGCCATCAAGTTAACTACAAAAATTGAAACTCAGCCTAGTATATGTCTCTTTGTCTGATGGCCTGTGCACAGAGGGATAAACAGAACTAAGAGGTGGAGGCAGAGATTCAAGTGATTTGATAGGTATTGGTCAGAGAAAAGTCATTGGCATCAGTGAGAGTAATAGGGAAAGAGGTCTGAAGCTTGTGTGGAGCTCTGTGACTGGAAGTGAGCTGTACTGGCTGGCGCTCAGTATACAGATCCTGATGAGCTTTTTTGAGACTCGGCCACTGCAGGAACCAGGAAAACATTTCCAGAAGGCTGCTGTCTCTGTGTGCACTATGGGTAAACATGGCAAACTGGAACAGGGGGAAAGTCCAGAGATCATTTTTTGGTTTCCCCTCCTAGATATGCATGGCATGTTTCTCCAGCTTTAAAAATCCCTAATACTTAATGCACAGTGACTATTGCATTCCACCACAATGACAGCTACTTAATAATGATCTGCACGTGAATTCCCTGTGCTCCCTGTGTATGTACTTTGGGATACTTCTCAATGAATACTGCTATGAAGAGTTATTGAGCTGCCACCAGTATGAGAAAAAAACCCTTTCCTTTGTCATTGAATGTGAATGAAATTGTCATAAATGTATGAGTGTTTTTATCAATTCTGATAGACCTGGGGCTTGTTCTGGCAGGGACGCAGTCTTGAAGTTTGGTGAATTATTACAGAGGTAACGCTCTCAACTGGACAAAGTGCTGCTTATTTATTTATTTATTTATTTTATTGTCATGTATCTTGTCAATAAGAATATTTTCCTGTCTTTCCTATATGAGATACTGTGAATGATTACTTTGAACAGGGTGCGGGCCCTAAGCCTTCTTTAATATTTTCTCTAATAAATTTTTCATATAAGGTCGAGTTTTGTCAAAAAATATCAGTAAAGATGGACATGGAGATGCTACATGGTCTTGGTCTTTACAGAATAAAGAGTAAGTCATGGGAAGCCTCCGTAGTTGTACTAATGCTGTGCAGTGCAGTACAATGCAATGCTTGAACTTACGCCCTTTGGCTGGCCCAACCTGGGGTTTTGGAGGTATAGCCGGAAAACTTTGTGAGACAACCACACATGATTTGCACTTCAGATCCCAAAGAGACCCATGCTTTCATCCTCTATCTTTGTGCACAGTTTAAAGCTCCTGATCAGCTGAGGCTCCTCCTTACAGCTTTCCCATCTTTCGCTCCAAAACAGCAGCAGCATAGAACTGGTTCACAGCAAGAAACCCTCCAAGAAATACTGCAGCATCCAGGGCAATGGGGGCCTCTTCCCCTCCCTCAACCCACATGCTAAATGCAGCAGATTAGCCTGGTCTAGGATCCCAAACAGTCCCCAATGAAAGAAATATTCCTTCATCTGCAACTCCACCATTAGAGGTGGATCTTGTCCTTTATCACGGTGCCCCTGTGTGTCCTGCAGGGAATAAGACAGGGAGGGCTTAGCAGCTTTATCTCCTGTTCTGGACTAAAGCAACTCAAGAAACATGAGACATATGAGTCACCTGTTTTTCCTGTGACATTGCTGTGTTCTGCATCTTGAGGTAAGCATATGTCAGGCTGACCTGGTGCATAGGCAGAGCAATGATTAGAGCACAACCTGTGCTCTAATCTGTCTGCATCCTTGTCTGCTTTCACCAGGAGGTAGTTCACAGACTGTGCAGTTGAAGGAGCAATGTAAAAAGGGACACGGAGAGAGGGATTTTAAACTGAGTCACGTAGGCTAGTTTCCAAACCCCAGGCCCTCATGCAAGGTACTTATACATATTTAGTTATTTTCTGATTCAGTACAACGTAAACATCACTTGCAGATTTATATCTTTGTCCATCAAGCTGAATAATAAATGCTGATGTCTGCCAGTTATCAGAACTGCAAAACTTCAGCGTGTTATGTATTTCTGTGGCCTGATGATGGATTTTCTTGATGGTTAAGCCATAGATTTTCATGTAGCCTCTGCAACATGTAGTGCAAAGGCACTGAATTTGTATTCTAAAGTGTTATATGACATTTTTCATGGGTACATGTCTTACAAATTTTGACTGCAATTTTTCATGACCTATGGCTCTTCTTCATTTGTGGAGGCAATTTGCTCTGCTTAACGTTCTTCTACTACTTTTTTTGGACAGCTGATCTTTGATTACCAAATCACTGTATCTGTGACTTGCCGGTCTTATGGTGGTGGGAACAGCATGCACATTGCTTCAGAAAGTTCTACTAGCAAAGCGGGCAGCTTGAAAGCAGCTCAAGGAGTCCTACTGTTGACTAGAAGCAACAGAGATAATAGTGTGAAGCAGTCAAGTGGACTGGAAAGTGAAAATGAGAGTTACACTTGACAACAGATGATGTATTTACTTGTAAGCATCATTGGAGATCAGGGAACAAAGAAAATTTTCTGCATTTCCATCTTTAGTCAGCTTTGGCTACAGCCAGTGAGTACTGACATTAACTCTTACTCACAGTTTGGAATGGATTATGCACCTGTCAGAAAGGCAAACATCTGCATTACTATCATCAGATAAATGTCTTTTTCTTTGGACTGTGTCAGTAGCTCCTTTCAGGCCTGGATCAACTGCTGCATTTAGTATCTACACTGAGAAAAGATGGGATAGGCCTTGTTACTCAGTTATCATGAAAGTAGCTGCATGACTTTAAGCAGAGTCAGTTACTAACCTCTGTCATTTTGTTGGGCTGTTATTTTATTGTATTGCATGGCTTTGTTGATTTGTGTTGGCTATTTGAACCAGTCAGCTGTTATGTTATATATGTCTGAATAACGTAAATCTTATATTATCCTTATAATCTTCTTTTTAAACAGAAGATGCAGGCTCCCAAATCTTCCTGCCACATCAAGTAGACATGGCTGCTCAGGTGGCTTCTGGGATGGCTTACCTTGAATCTCAGAACTATATCCATCGGGATCTGGCAGCCAGGAATGTTCTTGTTGGTGAACACAGTGTTTACAAAGTGGCAGACTTTGGACTTGCAAGAGTTTTTAAGGTGGGTTGTGAGAGGGTGAATCATCTCTGCTTTAACCCTGGGGAATGAGGTGGAAGAGGTCAACTAAAGGACAAGCTGTAGCATCTGAATTGCTGGGTTGAGGTGAAAGGCATGCCTAGCGGGAAAAAGACCCCTAACTTGTTCAATTCTATCCTCTACCTGCATTATCCCATGCAAGTTTAGAAGCTTACGGCCTTTGCCTTTCTGGCTGAAGATGGTATCCCAGTGTCCGTTTCCCACTCAGCCACCAAGGAAGGAGCCTGGCAAGCAATAACCTTTGCTGCACAATCTGTATCCATAACATGAGTGTCTGCCACATGGAGAGAGATCACAGGAATGATGGCAAAATTTATTCCTGAGCCTGTAAGGGAAGGCATATAAAAATATACTGACTGCTATGCTCCTCTTGCTCACCTCCCCACTGCCTCCGTGATGCTTGTAAGTTCAGGTAGTAATCATAAAAGGGCCTTATTCCTCTCCATGACCAACAGTGGTGTTCATAAAGTGGACTCTCAGAGTTTTAAATCTGATGTAGTATCAAGTTCTTTGCCATTGCACTGTTGTTTATCTCTAGCCCTTGAGGATGTGGAATGCCAAGTAATGCTGACCAAGATCATCCTGGGAAAGAACTGTGTTCCTACCTCTGAAAATGATTTGATCACAGCTGGAAAGATTTGATTTGCCATATTTTATGGATTTCAATTTGTGATCCATAATTTCTGAGGTCTTATTATTGTTTTTATTGATTTATGTTCTTGCACTGAGAAGGAAAAACGCAGAAAAAGCTCTCTGCTTCTTGTTTGTTTGATTTTTTCCATTCAAGCAGCAGAAATTGAAGTTCGTAACAGAGCTGGATTTATTACATAATGAAGTAGAGAATAATGACTTGGCAATAGCATCAAGGGACTTTGAAACTGGTTTTTTTTGTTTAATTTTGATTTTTCTAGTTATGCATAAGTTCAGATTGCACATTTTTTAACATGAAAAATACATATTTTTAAATGAAGAATGCTTACAATGGGTATTTCTCCTCTGTCCTTAGTAAGAAGGGTAATTATTTACATCTGTTGACATTTCTTGTTAAAACTGAACTTTACTAAAATACTGTCGTAGAGTCATCTTGGCAGGCTTTCTTAGGAATATTGTGTCTCCTAAGCCAAAGCTCCAACATGGTCACATGCAAAGATCCCAAAGGAGTAGGTGTGAGAAATGAAATCTGTATTTCTGTATGCATTAATGAACATAACTAAGTGGTTTCTTGTTTCTAGAGATGAGTATTATAGTCAAGATGCCAACTGCATCTGTATGTAGATACAAAGCACTAACAACCAACCTTTTAAAAGCTGTAAGGCATTACAGCTGGGGAATGTACATTCTGTATTCAAAACAATCAAGTAAACAAAGTCTTGTACCATTCACCTGTATTTACATGTGAAAAGCCTGACCAAGGCTTGCATGTGATTGATGTACACTAATTACATTTAGAAATTAGAGAATAAATGTTGACAAACTTTAGATGTCTGTGCTATAATACTTTAAGGACATGATTCTACAAATCTGAAAGTAAATGATTTTTCTTTTTCTATATGTCTTTCATCTTCACTTTACATGAATTAATTTGATCCATTGTAAGCTAATATGTTAACTTGAATCATTTGGAGTTTCTTCTTTGGTCCCTGAAACCTGCTTAAGTGATTGTTATCAAAGTCAATGGCCCTTCAACACCGCAATAAATCACAGAAAAATGGTTCTGAAATTCATTAGCTCTTTCTCTTGCCTTCTTTGTTTGCCGAAGACCAGACGTGGAGCCATTTGGTCGTCAGTGTCAGCAGGATCCTTACACTGCCATTCGTGACAGACTTTTGAAATCTTATGTGCCAGGTCCAGAATTCACAGTAGCAGGTCATAATTAATCATGAGCCACTCTAATGCTGCATGCTTGCCTGAAATGATAAATGCTTTTGAAAAGCCTCCTATGAACCGTAGCAGTTCTCAACTGTGAAGCCCAGTTCAACAATAGGCTTCAGAAAGTGCATGCTATAATATTATGAAAGGCAAGTGCTTGGCTAAAAGAGGATAAGATTAAGCACTTGCTTAGTTTAGTCAGGTGCTTAAATGCTGTGCTGATATGAAATTAGGCTTGCTTTGTTTACCTCTGACAGGTAGAAAATGAAAATGTATATGAAGCTAGGCCTGAAACAAAACTCCCAGTGAAATGGACAGCCCCAGAGGCAATCCGCTACAACAAATTCAGTGTTAAATCAGATGTCTGGTCATTTGGAATACTTCTGTTTGAAATAATCACCTATGGGAAGATGCCTTACTCTGGTAAGTACTTTCACCTAAGGAATGATGTCTAATGTTTTCTTGCTTTAAGAATGACACACAAAAAAGTTGATTGCCTGTACTACAGGCATGTTAAAGGGTTAAAATTGTAAATACAGAAAGAAGGCTGTTCAGATGAGGTCCATTTAGTAGGTGAGACCTGGCTACCCCAGGCTTGCTGTAAGAGTTCCAGAGGCTGTGATTAGCAGCCATTCAAGCTTCCTCTTGCTGGAGTGAACTTGCATTGCACAGGCACCCAAGCCAACTGTCTATTTCCCTCCAGCATCAGATCAAAGTTGCCAATTCTTGGAACATTGAAAAAATGAACGTTTTTCTGTCCCTTATTCTTCCTTTTTTTTTTTTTTTTTTTTTTTTTAATGTATATTTTGAGGACATTTCATGGAAGAACAGATTATTATGTGTGAAGTGCTGCACAGGCACTTCAGGAAGAAGGCATCCAAAAAATGAATGATGGTATTTTTACCCTCTTTCCTCATATTTAACTATTGCAGTGGAATGTCTCTGAAAAGAGAAGAATCATGAGAATTAGGAATAAAATGTCACCAACCTCAAAAGTAGATTTAATGGTATAAGAGCAGCTATTATTCCTAGCACTTTGAGAAATAATCAAGGAGTTGTGGCTTCAATAACACAAGATATCATTGAGATGATTGACTGTGACTCATTTTGTGCTGGTGAGAACACAAGGGAAGGACTAAAGCAAAAGAAAGTTATGCTGCATCTGTACAGGCCTGAGGGGTGGTGCATTTGCCATAAACTACATTTCACAGAGTCCAAAACTGGTATTTCATGTAAAAGGAAAAATTTATGTTGCTTTTTGATTCTCACCCTCACCTCCTGTGAAACCCTTCTGGGGAAAAAAAAAAAGAAAAGAAAAAGAAAAAAGAGAAAAAATGATGAAAAGAAAAGGAAAAGAAAAAAAAAAGGAAGGAAAGGAAAGGAAAGGAAAGGAAAGGAAAGGAAAGGAAAGGAAAGGAAAGGAAAGGAAAGGAAAGGAAA
>JAAGNO010012796.1:32456-47805 GCA_033439905.1 Ceryle rudis | reverse complement strand
AAAGAAAAGAAAAGAAAAGAAAAGAAAAGAAAAGAAAAGAAAAGAAAAGAAAAGAAAAGAAAAGAAAAAGAGAAAAGGGAAAAGAAAAGAGAAAAGATGAAGCCAAAAGTCCTAAACTCTTCCTTATATAAACTATAGGCAGGATGCCATTGCATATCTGCACCAGAGGAGACAGTGCTGATACTGAGGAAAGCTTTCTAAATATGAGGAAAATTCACCAGCAGGACATATTTTCTTGGGAGATTTTGGAGTCACTGAGACTAGAGGGATTTAGGAACAATTTACATGAAACAGATGCCAGAAAAATTTCCACAAACCTGGGTGGCAGAGAAAAGCCTCACTCCAGATGATCCCATTTGCTGTGCTTCTCAGTTGGCATGGTCAAGGTGAGAGGGCTGGGAGATGATGGAGATGTTTCTTTTAACTACTGGTTTGGGATCCTCCAGTGACTGGCCTGTTGCCACTGATGGGGGCCCTGCTGAGGCTGGCCCTGCCTCCATGTGCACAGGCATCTCACAGGAGGCATTCCATTGCCTTGTACCAGTAAGAGATAGAGACGTACGCTGTCACTGAAGCTCCTTTTGGCTTGCAGGCATGCCAGGACACCAGGTGATTCAGATGCTGGACAAGGGGTACAGACTTCCTCAGCCAGAGGCCTGCCCAGAGCCCCTCTACCAGCTGATGCTGCAGTGCTGGAGCGCAGAGGCAGGCGGGCGGCCCACCTTCGAGGCTCTCTGCTGGCAGCTTGAGTGCTACTTCGAGACCAACTCCTTCTCTTACGCCCATGCCCAGGACATGGTGGTAAAATGAACCCCCAGGGCTCACTGGGGCTGAGGGACTGACACTAGTCAACATGGCTGAAGGTGGGGGGGAGGGCGGGCTGTGACATCAGCCTAACTTCAGAAAACATGGAAGTTATTAGGGCTTGCTGAGGAATTCTAGTACGTTTTCATCTTGGCATTAATACTCAGAGACACTTAAAATTTTTGCTGCTGGCAAGTGTTTTGCAAGACTAATCATCAAGAATCCGGAGGGGTGGGGGCTTCTAAAACATCACGTCTTCTATTTATTTTTTAAATAACAGATTGCAAGAATAACCAAATGAAGTGAGTGTTGCTCAATAGCCATTGTAGCATTTTGTCATTTCCTTATTGGAATAATTATTTACTGTTCCTTAGATTTTTCATTCCTACCAGGTTGTTCTCATGAAGGAATGTGATGGCTCTGCACAGCAGGATCTGTGCTTCCAGAGTCCTCTCATTGTAAAGAAGAAATAAAAATAATCCTGTGACTATGATGAAGCCAGAATCCAGATGAATTGCCTTGCTTAGACTTCAAGTACATGTGCTTTTGCTATAGCAGAAAATAAAACAATTGTTCATGGCAGAAAAGGAATTATTCTGTTTTGTGGGTGCAGAGTGATCTTTTTTAGTTTGTCTACTGTTCTTCTTTACAAAAATAAACACAATTATTATTAGATTCTTGAAGCTGTTTGTTCTTAATGTTGTTAAAAAGTGCCAAGGAACCCATGAGTTATTGTCCATTGAAGTGTAAGGATTTGTTCATAGTTCTTGCTTTTAGGGATATTGAATGAAAGTATATTTTAATGTGAGCTCAAGACTGCCTTAGCCTTTTAGATTGACACCCTTTCCTATCTGCTGCCCAAATGACAGACCCTTTCCAACAGGAAAAGGCCCAGTGCAGGACTAGGTGTTTCACAGAGGAACTAGCAATCCATGTTTCCATCTTCTCCAGATCTAACTTTAATATAAGAGATTTAAATAATAGATGATCTATTTTATTTTGTTCCATGGGGAATGGAGCCCAGATGCTTTTGCTAGCTGTCTTTACAGGTACAGATTTTAGAATTTTTTTGCAGTTTTTTCCTAATTAACTACACTATTAGTTCTGCTAAAATCTGATATCACTGTGATAGTTTTACGTTTTCATTTGTGAGGCTTAGAGAACCAAGTTT
Source organism: Ceryle rudis (assembly GCA_033439905.1). Lineage (NCBI taxonomy): Eukaryota > Metazoa > Chordata > Aves > Coraciiformes > Cerylidae > Ceryle > Ceryle rudis. Next base: position 45,830 of record JAAGNO010012796.1, on the reverse strand, counting down.
TAATTATTTACATACGATTCATCAGTTAATTATTTAACAACATAATCCAGGAATTAAGAGCTATACTGTGTTAGCACAGGGTGAGCTCAGTATAAGTGTTCTACCATTTTCCTCTAATATTAAAAAAGGTATAAATAAATAAAAAGATTCATTACTTTAAAATCTGGTGCTTTTATTGCATCTTTTGCATTTTCTTCTCTTTATTCTTCAAATCCGTTCATCTCAGTGCCTTGATTCTAATTTTTAATTTCCTTTTCCCCTCCTCCACTTTTGGAAGGCAGCAGGCCATTTTCTTTCATACACATCTCTTATGAACTTGTTCAAAACTCCTTTCCTTATTTACTCTTCTTTCTAGACTAAAACTTTCTAGAATTCTGTCTCGGTTTACCTTCATTTTCTGTACAGTGTTTCTCCCTACTAACCCTCTTTATACTAATTACATCTGTAAAGCACATTACAGTGATAATTAATTAGCTGTCACAGCATCCATGTGATTTTGGAAAGTAATCATATACTACGAAAGAAGAAGAGGTTAAATGGCTTTGCCAGACTGGGAGATTCCCAGGCAATGTCTCCTGCTGTCCTCTAGCCACGTTTGTTTTGAGATTAATGCTAGTTATTGACTCATGGCCCCAACAAGATGTTATTTATGATTATCAAACCTCCACCAATCCATGCATCTTTCATCTGGCTGGGAACTGTATTTAATATTGTTATAGTATTGAGGTTACTAAATCCCACAGAGTAGGTTTATGTAATAAGACTAAGAATGCTATTATTTGGAAAGATCTCTGTGTCAAACTTGCAGTCTTGATGTTCAAGCACTCTTTCTAACATGGTTTCTCAGACTTAAAACATTAAGAATGTTGCAAATAAAAATTGAGTTTGCCCAGCTTAAAAAAACTGTTGAGAAAATAAATATAATTGTAAAAAACACAGATATGTGTGTGGTTCACAGGACATGAGCTGCCAGGAAGAAAAATAAAATCAACAGCAGGGATATAGCAAAGTTTTCAGAATTCCAGATTATGCTAACTGGTTCACTCTGCTCTGTACTGGCCTCTACCCCCAGGTGGAAATCAGCAGTATCTTGTGGGACTCCAATAATGTGACCCCAGGAATTCTGAAGAAAGCACACTGCTACAATAAATATCTTCCTAAACCAACATAGAGGGAATAGAAGGTTTTTTCATCCAGGTGAATACTTCATCTCCTTAATTTCTTCTACAGTCAAAGGAGAAAGGGAGGCTCCTTGCAATGGTGACTCAGTGCACCAAAATTACATTTCTCCTCTGAAACAACCCTGGTGGTCTTCTTTCTGCTTGCTGATGTAAAGGTATTCAGGGGAGATGGGACTCTTTGCTGAGGAGTGTGTATAATAACCTGCACACTGTAAAATGAAATTAGCCAAAGCTCCTTTTACCAAATGTGGCCTCACAAACCACCTTTAGCAGAAAGAAGCAGAAACTGCAAGCAAGATGCACCCTGCTGAGCTGTGTGAGGAGTGGGCACCTACAGGTGGTAGCCTCCAGGTGATATGGCCTGGCATACTGGGCTGCTGCTGGCAGGCATCTTGCCCTGCAGCTTCATCCTGCCATTTTATCTCTTGTGCTTTCTCTGTGCATGCTTGAACAGCTGTAGCTAGTTAATAGAGTTTGGATGTGCCAGCTGTCTCTAGTATGTGCTGGCCCAGGGTGGGAGACAAGCAGCAGCACTGTTTGGAAGCAGGAGGTAGGTTCACTTTGGTACATCTCATTATAGGCACTGCGTCAAATAAATTAGTTTATTTTGTATCCATCTTGGAGACAGCCTGTACATATTTAGCCTCTCCAAAGCAATGTACTGTAGGTGAAAAGGGGTAGCTAGTCCTTGTCTTCCATGCCTGAACATCATTTCCACCCCACTGGTGCCCTGCGCACAGTGCATCCTCTTTTCTTAGCAGAAGTGGAAAGCAAGTAACGGCTGGAAGGCAGGTACATTATGGAGCCAAGTCGTTCATTTTTCTTTTGCATTGGGTTGCTCTGAGAAAGTCTGGTCAAGCCGCTTTGCCACTATCAATAATCCATCTGAGACCAAGCCTGGAAACCATGGATGCTGCTATGAGATCCAGTGGTTCCTCTTACTGGCTTAAATCCATGCGCTTGCTCTCTTATTTCGCCTGTCCATAAGCTGCTGCTATACCAGTGAAATGCTGCCACTATAACATAAGCTCTAATTTTGGATCTCTTTTGCCCTAGGCTGGCAGAGGAACAAAGGAGAGAAAAATCAGCAATGCAGTGGAATCAGCAAAGCTCTGAAAATATGAAGTAATGGAGAAAATTAATAATTTGTTATCAGCTCTTTCATTCCATATTTTTGCAGTCAAACGGATTCATTATGGAGAAAGACAAGGAGAAAGGCAGCAAAGGGTGATAAACTTTCACAGAGTTCACTTTGCTTACAGGCAATGCAACAAGCAAAATTATACCTTTCCAAGTCCAGTTCCATTTTATAATAATTTTATTTATATGACAGTCAGCAATTATATTAGAAGTCTTTGCTATGACTTGATTTAAATTAAACATAAAGTTTATTTCCATCTATAGAGCACAGCAAGATCGGCTTAACTTACCTCATTCTATTCTTGAGGCCTTTTATGTTCAAGGTTCTTCTATCTATTGCATTTGTTTTTTACCTGATGGATCAGGGGGGAAAATAATGGATTCAGTTATGAGAAACAGCAATAGATTTTTTTGAACTGACATAAATTTCTGTGTTTAGATAGAATAAAAGGATCAGGAAGAGATAAGTTGAATTTTCTACAATAGACCAGTCCTTGTAAAATTCACTTCACATAAATTGTACTGAGACTTTTTTTTTATGTAATGTTTTATTTATGTAATTCAGTTATTCTTTGAGAACTACATCATTTTATCTTGTCTTACAAAAGGTAATTTCAAAATGTCCAACCAGAAAGAACGAACCTCTATTTTTTTTAAACTCTCCATTCTTCAGGAAGTTATGGAGTAGTGCAGTTGAACTGTAAGTAATAGGGAGTCCCTAGTGTTTATTTTTGACTCCTATTAGAGAACCTTTGCTTACCTAATCTGCACTCAAGTATGTATGCAGGGATACTTGCTTTTTTTTTTTTTGTCCATTGTATCTCATACTTGCTCTCTGAAAGACTTAACTGTGAGCAGCAATTTTCTTTGTGTAGATTTGTAAATTATAGCATGCAAGGAACTGAACCATCAGAGTGCATTATTTTGTTTCAGGCTCAACAAACCATCAGTGCACAGAAATGGAGCACATGACTCATTCAAGTGATTGCTCTTTGTGCTCTTCTACATGCTTTTTTCTCACTCCTTTAAAAAAGAGCTGTAGTATCATGTCCACGCAGTACTCTCATGGTCCTTGCAACTCACTGGTCAGCTATTCGCAGTGTATCTTGGAGCAGATGAAAATGGTGTCTGTAAGAGTTGTGCCACCGTGCTCAAAGAGATACAAATGTGTGGTATATTTTTATGAAAACCTCTGTGGCTTCCATTTTGGTCCAACAACATCTGGGCCAGATGCATTCTCCGGTGTGTGTCAGACCCCTGCCTCAGTCACCTGCTGCAAAAGTGGTGAACTGGAAGAACTCTGCATATGCTTGAACAAAATATTGAACTGGTATCTGTGAAAAAGACTTCTTTCTATGCATGCTTACTATTAGCAGGTCCATGTAACTTTTTTCAATCTCAGGCTTCTCAGGAATGACTAATACGAAAGAAAAAAAAAAATCAATAACTTGTATAAGCAAGCTGGGGAAATCACTGAAAAGTATTTTGGCATTTTAATCTTCACAGCTACATTGTGCTGAAGAATTCAGTCCTTCCTTATTTTGGTATAGAGAAAATTAAAATGTTTGAAGCATTTAGTGTCCTAGAAATGAATTTTAGCCAAGTCCTCAATCTAAATATCACTAGAACTGAAAAATGTGATAGAAATTTTACCTTGGTTCCCACCACTATTTTCAACAAAATAAATTCTGCTAAAATCAGGCAGATATGTGAGGAGACGGGTATACAACTTCTTCATTTATTCCCCCTCCATCCAGTTCTTTACCAATACTATTACAGGTGGATTAGAACTCCCACGGAGTAAAAGGGCTTTTTAATTATGCTGAGACATCAGAGGTTTTTTTCTGATCTTTTTCTAAAGTAAAAAAAACCAACCCCCAACATTGATCCTTGAAGATTATTACCAAAACTACCCTTAAAAAAAGAATGTAGGAAAATGTTTATCATACTTTTACAACTGTTCATGTAATTAGAAAAGGCTATGGTAAAACACTTCAGAGCAAACAAAAAGCTGCTGCTGAATTAGCTGGTTGTGCTATTTACACTATTAAAGAAAAGCAAAGCATACTGCACTGCTTTCTTTAATTACTTGGATAAAAATATCTTGAGTTTACCGATTACACTTCTGTGATTTAGTATACTAGAGAATCCAAATATATGGAGAGCAATATCAAACCAGTTTCTTATTTCCTCTCTCTCTCTGTAGCTGGATAGTCATATCTCTCTGCTTAGAAGAATATCTAGATATGCTAAATTTTTGGTGTTGGTCATGTATGGTTCTTAGCACTGTTTTTTTCTTTCACTATTTGTTTGTAGTTCTTGATACTTTAAAAAATTTACTAGGATGTTTTTATACTATAATTAGTTTATTTACATTTGAGAACAGCAAAACCTGTTTGTGTTTCAAAGTGCTCCATTCCTCTGCCATTTAAAATGACCAAAAGTAGAAAACAGAATTCATATTCAGTGTTGTTTGTTTTGGCTGGTTTTTTTTTTTCTGTGAAGCAGGTTCTTGTAAACAAATACCCATCCTCTCTGTGCCGTCAGCATCTCAGTTCCATATCCCTTTCAGAAACCAAAAGAATGCAAACTGAACTTGATTTTTCTTCTACAACTCCTTGGCTCTGGTTTACTTTGCACAAAAAAAAAAAGTTTCAGAAAAGTGTATTTCACTGTTTCTTTCTTCTAAACATAGGCACCAGTTCTCCAAAGTCAGCTGTGTCAGCTGAAGCCACACTCTTATCACAGCTCTTCAATAATAACTGTCTTCCCTTTTCCAGTTCTACCATCAGCATTGCCTGTCTCCTTAGCAAGCTGGCTCTCATCCATACTCTCATACCTGCCAAATACTAGATGAATTAAGGAAAGAGAGACATGCAGTAGCAAATTAGAAGCCCATGGGTCTTCTCTGATTTATTTAATTGTTGCTCTGCTGTACACACATATTGAGTTAAGATAAGAAGATAAATTCCTATTGCAGTTGATGGACTCTTTGGAGTTGATGAGAAATGATCCAGTACAAATCTTCGTGAACCCTCAACTATGAATGAATAATATTACTGTAGTCAGTTTAATAAGGTACTGGAATTTGGAAGACATGAGGTATGAGAGCTGTTACATCACAAACTTCACAACAGCCTTCTCCCAAAGAGAAACACAGCCCTGTTTCTGTAGGAAGGGGTGTTAGGAAGAGAAAGTCATTGATGGTAGAGCACAAGAGATTGTGATGGTTCCTTAAATTCCTGACATCAGGATCTTAATATTGATCTGGCATTTACCCGTGAGACTAGAAATAGACAGTGGACTAGACTAGAGATGAAACCAATGATACAGGGCATGAATATAGCCCAAGGTGTTAACGAAGTATAAATTTGGAACCATAGCTGGGTATGCTCTTTTTCTACCTGTCCTGTGACTACATGAGGGTCTGCCTCAAAAAGTGAACACACATTTGAAACCAAAACTGAGAGAAAATTTCATCACTGTCAGTTGCCTTAAAGAAAACCTCTGCCTTTGCTTACAGTCCTGTAGAGAAAACACTAGTGACAAACTTAAAGTGTTTGTTTGTACATAGTGGATGTGTGTAGGAATACCCCAAACAGCTCCAAGCTGTCCAGCTGGGGTAGCTGCTGTCATCTGACTATGGCCATTTAAAAACAGCAGTTCCAAATTGGGATCGTTCTAACTTTTGATGTGGATGAAACCTCTGACTTCTGAGATGTCACTAATACATGCTAGAGCTCACACATAATCAAGCCAAGGTTCTTACCTTGGAAATTCTGGAAGGAAAGGCTTTATTTTGGCAAGTGTTTATAGACTGCTCATCTCCTTTCCCATGATCTTTGAGAGATTTTACAAGAGTTCAGGTTGTGTTAGCAGAAGGCCCGTTCCTGGAGCTATTGACTCCCTGTATTAGCAGAAGTAGACGAGCAACTCCAGTAGCTTAACACAATTTTTCAGAAGAGTATAACTAAAAGAAGCAAGTAAGGAACCAGAGAATTCAGAAAAAAAAAAAAAAAAAAAAAGAGTTATTTTTTGGATCAGGTCTCTATTTATATCTTTAGGTTTTCATGGACATTTCATTTTACCTTTTCCACTTTGAAGTTTTTCAAGCTTTTTTTTTGGCCTCATAGGAAAACCTAGACCTAACTAATGACATTACTAACTAATTTTAATTTAGCTTGACAAGGGTAACTTTTAGTGTCAAATTGACTGAATTAGCCAGAAGTTGGAAACACTGCTATGACAAAATCATTTCCCATCATGCTTGTAGCTTTAGCCCTGTATAGCCCCAAAACACCACAGATTGCTATATAGGCACAGTGGTAGAACGAAATAGCTTAAGGGTGATCCAATACGTCTCCCCATTCTGGCACCACAGTGGTAAATGGTCATATTATTTTATGTCTGAATCCTGAAAACACTTCCCCACTCTACTTCAGAAGCACACAGTTTAACTAAGATTTTCCTCTAATCAATTTTCACTCTAATAAAGGAAGTGTATTTGCTGATCCCTGCCTCATACAATGATAAGAGATTTCACTGTACTCATGGTTTCTGGAGCTCTGATAAGTGCATATGACATCGTTTTACAGGTTCCAAAGCTCTAAAATAATTTTGTTTTTCTCATTAACCCTTGAAATAAGAGATGTGGCTACAGCAATCAGTTATCATGTGAAATGATACTTAAGGGCAGAGATAAAGCATCCAGAGTATTAGACAATAATAATAATAATTTATTTTTTTAATTCTTCATATAACTAAATTAGAAGTTATAATGTGATTTTACACAAGATTTTTTTAGGATGGATTTTAGAACTTTATTGCAGGAAACAAAGTGATAAACCATTTAATACATTGGCCCTTCTTTAGCCTGATCTGTGAAATAACTGCATTCTGAACAGTGACTTCTTAATGTACTTTACAGCACTACAATTTAAATATAGTGCAAGTGTCAAATATTGATTTTGAGTTAACTTATGACTGATATCTAAATCATAATGGCACTGTTTCTTAAGGCTGAAAACATCTGACCCCTTACTTTATTATCTTTTATATTTTGTGAGTAAAATTAAACTTTACTCCTTCTGAAATTAAAATTTGGAGTTGCATGCTCTCAACTCTCATATTTCTGTGTCTGCAAAGGCAGTTAAGAAATCTTCCGGTACTTCAACTAGGCTCTTTGAAATAAGGAAAGAGCAATTTTCTTTACGGTATTTCCATCCTCAAGCAAAGGCGTGACTTAAACCTGTGTGAATGTAACAGAATAAGCTTTACAGTACAAGACAACTCTGGTATCACTACCAAATAGTTGTAGGAAAATGAAATCCTTATAGAGAAAGCTGGAGAACAGACAAGACAGAGTTAGTCTCCAGTTTTGTGATATTTTGGCCTAACTGTTAGCTACCCTTGCACTGCCATAAGTTTCAGTAACTGAAATGAAGATATATCCTCTGCACTTCTGAGAAATTGATAAAGAGAAAGCTCAACCACTTAGTCATCCAAGCTCAGTATTTTGGTTTCAAAAGCGAGAGATGAAAGTTTAATAAATATTCTTCTGAGTGCCACTTCGGGCTAGCTTTTAAAATGCCATTACTCCTCACCCATCATAGGTAACTCAGAGTTCAGTAGGTTCATGGCAAATATTCAGCTGAAAGCTTTTACCCTGGGTTATTGCGGATGTGCTGTTACCAGGTTCAGTTAATAGATAGGAACAGCCTGTAAAAACTGCAGATTTGCTTTAGACTTGCAGTGTAAAACACTGAAAATAATTTATCTGCCTTAAGTGGGTGAAGGTGAAATGAAAAGACCGGCAAAGAGGAAAAATAACTATGGGGATGAAGTTCTGGTCTAAAGACCAGCACTGCAGTGAAGAATGTACCACAGATAAATATATCATATATAAATAGTGTATCTGGAGTCCTGCTCTGGATTTTTCCAAGATAATGAGTCTAAAAGGCTGGTTCTCCTTGTAACAGCACAGGAGTCCCATAGGATTTATATGTCAGTTGTTGACTTTGGCTAGAAAAAAATCATTCAAAGAAACCCATTAAGTTTTGGGTTTTTTTTCAAAGACACAAATTCCTTTCACTGTTTGACTCCCTTTCCTTGTGTGGCATAGGAGATAGCTGTACTGGTATAAACTTTACAAAGTTTACATGGTCATGAGGTCAGCAAGGCTTAGGTACACCATTCTGTGTAGTGAGAGCGGCGATGTACCCTGTGTGTCATTAGAGATAGCCACCTCTGTCTCCCTCTTTTGAACAACCAGGCTTTTTGGCAAAGGGCAAAGCCAGAGAGAGACCCACATCTCTAGGTGCCTAATGGCTTACATTAACTACTTGGTTTCTATTGTAACAAGTAGGAAGCTACAAATTAGTACTGTTCAAGGCTTCATACCTATATTTAGAAGGTGTGACTGAGAAGCTCATTCCTTCAGAGTAATTGATCATAAACCCCAAAGGCCAAGATCAGATGGCTTGTCCTCTGCACATGCTGACAGCACCCTTGCAGAAGCTCCTGGCAGATGCAGGACAGCTACTGCACACTGAGGCCATTACACCAGGGGTCACACACTAGGGATTAAGGGAACAGGCAGGGGTAAACAGTAGCCCTGCAGCCTCGATGTCAACCTTGCCTCAGGCAGCAGGCTGGCACAGTATGCCAAGGGATGGCAGGTCTGGGCTGCTATCAGGTGTCAGACATCTCTCCCTGGAGTGAGGCATTTGATTTCTACAGAAGGCTGGTAGCTGAAGGAGGACACAGTTGCCCTGTAAGTGGGCACTGACAGGGATTTAGGATTTCTAGCCTGATCCCCATCCCCAGGCCTCTTCTGTGCCTTTCTCTTGCTGTGTTTCAGCTTAAAGAAGGGATATTCCAGCAGTCCTGCAGGCTTTGAAGCTTCCATTTATTTTATTTGTATTTTCTGGGGGGTTGAAAGTGATTTTAGTATGAATGTGGTTTTGTTTTGCTTTGTTTTCTTTTGTTTTGTTTTTAAATTTGCTTCATCAAAGTTACAAGATACAGAACAGCTTGGGAGGCAATGTAAAACCCTGGGAAGGAAACCCTTCATGGTCAAACTCCCTCTTCACCCCATATTTCACTAAACCATCTTTCAGTTATGATGCTAAAGCACAATACTGAGGAACGGGTGTTTGCTTAACCCACCTTTGCCTGCTGTGACCCTTGTAGATGTTATTGGAAAGCCCTGCTAGTCTTGAACTCAAATTCAACCTTTAACATTTTTGAGAGTATTTCCTTTCCTGTCTTTACAGATGGGGGTATGATGGAGGACAAACGCTGGATGCGGAAGCAGATACTTGCTAGCATTTTCTTATTTGATTCCTCCTTCATGGAAGGTTACTGAAGTCCAGGAAAAAAGTAGAGCAGAAACACACTGGTATAAATTATTCAAGGATGATGCTGTTTCTAAGAAGCAGCCAGGAGGAGTCTGCCTATAAAACATTAACATGACATTTTTGAATTGTGATTGGTGGGGTTGAGGGAAGAAAGTTTAAGAATGAGCACAACAACATTCTCTGGAAACAGCACGTGACATTTTTTTTAAATGACAAAGAAGACTGCTTTATCACTGAGATGCACGTGAACTTCCAGTGATTATGAGTTTGGAAAAAAGGGAGATGAGGGTGGAGAAGGGGATATTAAAATGTTAGAGAGTCTTGCCAGTAGGTTATAAATAGGTTCAGTGCTGCTATGGGAAATCAGAAAGAGGATCAGAGGCAGAGTCCAGCTGGATTTCTTTTCTATTCCACAACTTCAGTTAAAACTGAGAAGTGATCCACTTGCCCTATTTAAAATGTTGAAAACCCCTTTTCCCTCCAGTTGACAATTTGGAATCTTACCTCAGTTGTGACCTGCTTGATTTCCCTGGAGACTCCAAAGTACAAAAGATGCAATGAAGATATAATTTTTTAGGTAGCTTCAGTAGACAGTAACAATAAAATGATGCCAAATTCGTCATCTGATAGAGCTTTTTTTTCAATTGGGAAGCCCTACGGCAATGTCAGATGCCTTCTATTTAATGACATTCCTGTATCTTAGAACTAAAATATTCTTATGGACAGACTGAAGACAGGTTTCTATGTGAATAAAACATCTCTCAGGACTAGAGACAGTGAACAATAGTGAATGGAGCAGCTATGTAGAATTTATAATTTTGTCTCTGTATCTTTATGCTTTGTATCTTTAGTTCAATGTTTCAAATCTTTGACTCCTGTGATTTAGCTCTATGGCCTTTCTTTTTTTCCCCATAGGTGATTCAAGTTTTCTTTTTCTAATATAGGAATTTCTGCAAAAGCAAGGTCTGCTACCTATATAGAAACTAAGGATAAAAGTGATACTCACAAAAATCTATATTTTCTTCTCTTTTTCTTGCTATATATAATTTGTATATACTACTATTTTATTTCCCATTTGAATTTATCTCTTTACAGGTTTTTTGTTTGTTTGTTTGTTTGTTTGTTTTTTTCCCTCTTGGGTTGGTAATTTTGCTCCTCTCTGTCCTGAAGTGTATGATTTTCTTTATACCTGCCCGCTGTTCCTTTCTTCCCAGATATACAATGCCAATGATATATGAGTCAAGTTTTTAACAGATGAGTACATTTGAAATGATGCAGTACAGGAAAATAACACCATTGCACAGATAGCCAAAGGTAAGAATCAGAACTATATCTTTGATTAAATTTTCATCAGACACCCCTAAAATGAAAATAATTTGTGTGGTTTAGATTGGTTTCAGCTCCCTGTTGTTATTTAATGTGTGACAGAAATACTGTAATACTTTTTAAAAATCTCCAAAAAAAAGACTTCCAACTTCCAGGCCTGCTTACAGTACAGTGGGGTAAATCTGGGGCACTGAATGTCCTTCCTGAAAACAGCAGTCAGGAATTCCCCTGAAAAAGGTCCCCATCCCACTTAGGCAGGCCTGTGATCTCCTGTAAAAGCAAAGATCCTTATTCAGGGGCAGGAGATTATTAATTCAAAGAGAACCAATGGCTACATCTGCCAGCCTACCAGCCTACATAACCCTGAAGCATTCTCTGGTGTTTACTGCTTGCGTTTGCAACAGATTAGAAGATACTATTCAGGTGATGTATTTGTTTTCCACGCAGTTGGTTATTTTTTTTTTTTTTTCTTTCATACACTCCAAGGTATGGGTTTCTGTAGCCATTCAAACATGCAGGTGATGGCAGAGAGCACCACTCAGCAGGTCATGCTGGCATGATGTAACATCTGTTATGCAGCTTCATGCCAAAACTCTGCTGCCAGAGTGCTCCAACTGTTCACTCTCCATTTTTGTCTTGGCTCAAGGAACAGCCACCTCCTGCCATGTCTGCTACTACAGAGCAGAAACTAGATTCTTACCATTAGGACAGTTCACCAGCCAACTCCTACTATATCTACCAACTGCAGAATGGGCATGAGCAATCACATTTATTCAGTATGCTTGCTTCCCACGTTAACCCAGACATGTCTTTGGCTTGCCAATCACTTGCTCCTGTGCCATTAAAATAACACATGTAACATACCTCTGTCTTTTGAATGGAGGCAAGACTGACTAGATTTTACCTGTAAACTACATGCTTGGCTTGACAAGCTAGAAAGCTTCATTCTCTGAAATAAAAATGCCAAGTCAAAACACTAAGACCAAATCCCCTTCACACATTCAGCTTAGTGTGATGCTTGGAGGTGGTGGGCTGAATAGCCATGTGGGAAATCTGTGAGATGCTTTGGGCTTTTTCTTCCCCAAGGACTGAATGTGAAAGAAAGTGCAGCTATAATTTGCTGGGTCTTTGGCAGGAGCAAGGCAGGCAAAGCAGGGAATGATTATTTGCTCCCAGCTGCTGGTTGATTGATGGGAACTGAATTGGTGATAACTCTGGACAGAGATGTTTGCCCTGTCTTCCATCTGGAGCTGCTGTGTTATGACTCACAGGGATGGCTATTGAACAGGCTGGGCTGGCAGACCTTCTCTGGCAAGTTGGAAGACTGGGGAAATAAGCAAGTTATCCAGGGGTGCCTGGAATGAATGGAGTTTGGTGTGTCTAATGCTGTTAGCTTTCAAAATAACAGAAAGTGCTGGGAAATTATGGAGAGTAAAAGGAAAACAGAGTGTGCCTCTCTGTCTTTAAGACAAGGAAACAACTGCAGATGGCATCTTCCATCTCTCAAAACTGTTGCTTCCTCAGGGCCATATTCTGCCCTTGGACCTGCTTGATTCATCACTGCAACGTGATTTAATTTAGCATGTAAGGGGGTGCCAGCTGCCAGAGTTTAAACTGTTTAGACAGACACTATCTTGTCTTTCCTTGAGCCCATTGTCCTTCTGTTCCTGAGACTTACCAGTTCAGAACAAAACAGGCCATTGCAACACAATGTGCAAGACAAATGGAGCTGTGTTGTTATCTAAAGACAAAATTCTTTAAACAGCATTCCTGAATGGATATAAAGTAGCATTTCTTCATCTGCAGCAGGTGCAATATTAATAACTTGCTTCATTTTTGTAGCCCAGGAAAAACGTAAAGCTCTCAAGAGAATTCAGGAGAAAAGAAAGTATAGACATAAATTGTGTTATATGATACAATGTAAAGGGATATCACATGCCAAGGATCACAACTGAGGGGTGATATCTGGGGCAAATATGCATGTTGAAAAGTATTTGGAAAACACTTCAGTTTCTATGGCTTTCTAACTAGACTGAGAAAAAGTGTTTCCAAATTACAATATTGAGGAAAATACTAGGAGAGTTGCACAGAGCATGGCACATTTACACTTAAAATATTCTGAAACTGGTCTATGTACATAAATTTCTACAGCAGTTCTGGGTAGAGAAATGGAGAAAACAAAAAATGTTTAACTCTGTCCATAGAGTCCCCACATGCAAACCACTGAGCATGCAAGGTCAGACTATGATAGCTATTCTGTTGCTTCAGTTCTGAGCAAATTATCCATATATATGCCCTTCTGTGCTCACCGGGGACCAGTGGTGACCTGTGCAGGCATCAGGGACCTGCACCTGTTCCCCACAGAGGTC
>JAAGNO010012796.1:0-12343 GCA_033439905.1 Ceryle rudis | reverse complement strand
TGGGAGCCCCTAGAGAGAGATAGACCCTCCAGATCCCTCAGCTTTATACCAAATATGATGTCTATGGGATGGAATACTTTGTTGGTCAGTTTGGGGTCACCTGCCCTGTCCCCTCCTCCCTGCAGGTGCAGCTTTTCACTATCCTGCACCCCCAATGTGGTGCACAAGATCCAGCAGTGGCCTTGGTCTGTACACCAACCCTTGTAGTGACTCTAAACATGGGGTGTTATCACTGCTGGGAGCAGATGCTGCCTGTGAAAACAGGCTGCTGACTTCAGACAGTGCAGTGAGTTATAAGAACTGAGCTGAAAAGTAAAATCACTGAACAGAACCAGCTCTGTTCTCACCCAAACCAGGACAATCTGTGACCCTCTTTATAGATTTTCAGCATGTGTGATACTTGCCCCGGGGGGAGAGAGATCTTTTCAGAAACTTGTGTTGTAGGTAAAAGTAATAGACCATCCATTACCCTCTTCTTTCCACTCTCAGGTTAATGATTGCATTAAGTATTAAACGGGGTTCCATCTCCAGAATGCCTGTATAAGTGATTTTACATTATCTCATTCAGCCCTTCTCTGATTTCTTATAAAGTGTGTTGATTCTTTCTAACATAACTCAGTGAAAACCAACTGAATTGAGAACCATTAACATAATGTTTAATATTAACCTTCTTCATCAGTGAGAGAAGAAGATGGTGAAGATGGAAGGAAGAAGGGGTATTATGTGATATTTTCCCTTATTAAAATTTTGAGTTCATATACAGTTTCTGCAAGTTACTACCCAATAGACATGGGCTGCAGTCTTGCTGGACGAATGGCTGAGCAATAAATGGAGCCTTTTGTACAGATTGGGACTAAATTCGTAAACAAAGAATCAAGGTTAACAAATGACAGTTCCCATATGTGGTAACACATGCTGTTCCTCCAAATCACCAATGCATTTATTTGTTATAGCATGTTTTGCTGTGTGCTACACATCATGTTTGAATCACAACAGTTCCAGGCTGTGATGTCCACAGAATGCCCTCTCTTGCATTTGTCAAGATGAAATATAAAATGAGGTTGCAAGAAAAAGAGACATGAAAAGTGGTGTAGGAAGTTTATTCTAACTAGGTTTTCCTCATTCAATACTGATTACTAGCTAGTTTGGAACAGTGTGTAAAGGAGAATAGTTTCAAGATGCTGTATCTTTTGTGCTGCTAACCTAGGATTTGATCAAATACCAGGAAAAGCTGCAGTATAATATAGCCCAGCACCTGAGGAAGAGCCTTACAAACTTCCACTGCAGAAACCAACATTCATTTTGACCGAGGCTGGGTATAACTATCTAACTAATGGTACTATATAGGTGTTATTATATATTATATATTCTGGTTTGGATATTAGCACCTTTTTTATTTTGGCATCCAATCCATGATGAAGAGAGGTCTCAGAGGTTCTGCTCTAAAAGGTATCCTCTAAATCCTTTTAAAAGATTCATCGAGGATGACCAAAAAAAGGAAAAAAAAAAAAGAAAAGAGAAAGGAAAAAAAAGCACAAGCCTATTTTCAGTTGCTATAAGGATGCTATGGAAGATCTCCACCACAGATATAGCCAACATTAAAGTGAGGACTTTGGTGAGGTTATTCTTGATTTATTATAACGTTAAGAAAAGGTGAATCAAGAGGGCTGCATTAAAGAAGAGTTGGAGCAAATGCTCTGTGTACCAGAAACCAGTCACTGCCATATAACTATCTGTGTAGTTTGACACTTTTATATCTCAGTCCCTGACAGAAACCAGACAGTTCTACTGTTATTTCTATGAACAGAAGAAATTAATGTATCTTTCTGCTATCTCCATCTTTGGATTACATAGGTGCAGTGAGCACAGATCTAATGCACAGACCCAGCTTGCATAGTTGCAACCATGATGAATGACCAGAGGTTGAAAAACACCCTAACTTAAGATGCCACAAAAAAAGAACAGACATCTGTCAGATAGCTGTGAGGGATCTATCATGAAACAAGGTCCTCTGATTTCATCAGTCCACTCTCCTGCTGCCCACCAATTCCCAGGGCAGGTTATCTTAGAACTGTCTGAATCTGCATCTTCTGCATGGCTCCTGGAAAGCGCTGCTGTAGGCTGAACCCCACATGTCAGGAATGAGGTGCACTGACGGGACTGCTGAACACAAAAAATGCTGTGATGGAACTTCATTGCTTTAAACACAATAATACAATCACCACAGACGGAACTTCATTTTCAGCTTCCTTGAGCTTTCACCATTTAATTGTAGTCTAAATGTGTCACATAGAGATTTTATTTGTAATCTAGTATCTAATATCTGTGAATTTAATGTAATAATATGTTTCGGGTTTTTTTTCTACACCTCATTCCTCTCATTTCACCTCTGGCTTGGTCTACCGACTATTACCTCTGTAGTCAATCATCCTTACCAAACTAGCTTGCTAAACTATCCTCTGAATGTCGGAAGAAAGCAGTCTGAAATGATGATTTAGAGGAATGATACTTACTTGGGTCAAGTAAAACACAGAAACCCCAAGGAGGTATTATCATACTTTCTTTATCTCCATCGAATTACATTCCTTTTGTCACCCCCTTTGTCATTATTGTCACCCTTCACTGATGGGTGTGACCCTTCACGCGGACAAATCACCGGCAATTAACACCAAGGTAAAAAGGTGAGATAACGTTTGCTATTTCGTTGTCATTATTCTGTGGCTGGTACATAGGAAACCACAAGCAAGTGACTAAATGAGCTTGAAGATTATAATTTAATGGCAAATAAATAAATAAAGGATATCAAAATACCATGTATTTGGTAACACCTTGCAAATAAGGCTGTTTGTTCTACGGAAGCACCAAACAGATTTTGCTTGGTATTTATCTTCATTTGTTGTTAACTGGAACAGGCTGTGAAAATCACAGAGGAGACATGCTGTCTATATAAATTTAAAAAGCCATTTTTCCCCTTAAAATCTAAATACCAGTTAAAAAGAGTAATTCAGAACAGATTTAACTGGTATTTAAACACACCAACATTAGCAATTAGTAAAGCATCAGCAGGGGGAGAAGAACAATTACTGCACCCAGTCTAATTGATCTTTTTAGATGAATAAAAAAAAAGAGTCAAATTTAACAAGCTGCTTGCAGAAGGAATTTTTATTTATTTTCATAAACGTGTTTATCCGAATGAAATTAATTCCCACTGGCAGTTGGACACAATCAGTTGGTTTTCTCCTATTTGTGTATATTGTTGGGGAATATCAGATATTGTAAACATTAACAGCTTGCCTGCTTGGCTTAATGATCATCCTAGTATGATAAAGGATGACAAATTATTAGTATTTTTACTTATGTAAAATAGCAATTGTCCATGGGTTTTCTCAGTATGTTTATCCACCTAGTTACTCAGATATATTAGGAGAAAGACCTGATTTGCCTCCTCCTTCCGTTCCCTTTAACACATTATTAGCAAGAGAGTGAAGGATATTTGAATATGGACACCCCTTTGATCCTTCTGAGAGTCAATAAGCATGCTGAGAGCTTATCTTGCAAGTGCAAATCTCTCATAGCTGAGAGGTGAAAAGTAGGATACTTTGAACTAATTTTATTGCTCCTGCATCTCAACTACTTTGACCAGGTGGTTGTTGATGCATTAGTTCCTTCAAAGTCTGTGACTGGACATATTTTGTGAGAATTTGGCAAGCTGATGCCCATTCCTGAGTTTACAGCTCTGGGTGCTACAGTGATGGGCAGCAGACTTGATGCTGTAAGAGCCATTGCATGCAATGTTATCTGGGCTTCATTCTGAGAAGTCTTTATGGAAACAGCAGACAGTGACTATCAGAGTTTGGAACAGAAATTTAATCTTTGCCTAGTTTTTTTCCTTGCATATTTTTGTTTGTTTGTTTGTTTTTATGTTTAATTTTTTTTGCATGTGATAAGTTTAAGTAAGGAAAACCTAAATGTGCACAGAACTAAGGGAACACTTTCACACCAAAATACTATGTTATCTTCACAGAAAAGGTTGAATCATAGGAACAATCTAAATGTAGACTTCACAGGCAGGCACGGAGCTAAGACATCCCTAAAATTAATGTTATGGTATATTCAACATAATTCTTTAAGCAAACTATCATAGCTAACCCACTGGATAATTTTAATATCACTGGAGACTTTCTGCATTTTTTATTTCAGAAAATTTTAGAAAGGGGATGCAAGGTGTGTCTGTGATATTATTTATTCTAGAAGTAAAACAATCACATGGCCAAACCCAACATGTGCCAGAAACTCATCCAACCAGGAGACCACATGGTGTTCAATCATAGTTAGGAAGTAGCAGCTTCAAGGGGAGGAAACATATGAGGTGATATGTGAAGAGATACATTGGGAGAAATGTGAAGAGACGCTGGGACACACACAGAGAGGAGTGACTCCTGGGGAAAAGTGCAGCCAAGGGTGCACTCTTGGAAAGGGGTACTCCAGCCTCAAGGGTCCTGTGTGGTGGACTCGAAACCAGGGCACATACACCCCCAAAAGATTGTTGTCTATGGAGAGATACCAAAAAGCACAGAGGAGTAGAGGAAAATCAGTAAGAAGCATGAAGGAGCAGAGGAAATCCACTAGGAAATGAAGAAGAGCATGAAGAAACCACTACACTCCACTGCAAGCTCCTGTGCTGCCATCATCTTGCTGAAGCAATTGGGAGGGACTGACTGTAAAGTCTTGACCATTAAAGACAACGGCTGTCAGGACTAGGAGGGTGCAAGAAGAGGTGATTGGCTTAAAATAAGCCTGGAGAAAGTGTCTTGCCTAAGTGGTTTTTTGTTTGTTTGTTTGTTTTTGGTTTTTTTTTCTTTTACTTAATATGTAAATCAGTGATTACAAGTTTGTGTTTATTTGGAATAAATTAAATTAAGTAAAAATTCTCTGAATTGAGTGTTTTGCCTCCTACTGTTTATAGGACTTGTGAGGATGTGTATGTGATAGTTGCCTTCTTGGCTGACAGCACAGGATTGAAGCAGAGCTCTAAGAACATGTGAATTACAGTAACACAGTTTATCATTAGTTTTATCCCTTTGTAGGTATTGTCATGGAAAAGTTGCCCAGGTTTAGAATGAAACATGCAATCAAAATGTTACAGAAATTTTCTGAAAAGAAGAAAGAGAATACTATAAGAAGATATAAATCTCTTTGGAAGAGCCCTGAGCCAGAGTATCCCTATCCAGTGATAGGGATACTCTTGCTTTGCAACTCAGGTCAATGATTGTTGAATTCATGCCTTGGGCAAGAGATCACTGGCTGCTCTGGAGTATGGTGCTATCTCTCACGTGGATCTACAGAATGGTTTCCTGAACTATAAATGCAAGCTGCTAACTAATCATTAAGGCTTTGTAGAAGGAGCACCAAAGTCATATCCTCTGCAGTGCAGTGCAAATTTGCATCTGTAGCACATACTCCAGAGAGTGTCATACTTGCAACAGGTGACTGTGTCCTAGTGTGAATGAATGATAGCAGATCAAAAATGGCTGTGTTCAATCTGAAGGGAATAGAAAGAACTAAAATCAGAGAAGTTGAAAAAATGACAAAAACATATAAATATTTCTTTATAAAAAAACAACATAAAAAGATAAGGTTAAGCTAAACTGATAGAGGAAATGTAACAGAGTAAATAGCAAGGAATGAGGAAAAAAATTCAAACTAAAAACTCAAAGGAGTCCCAGAGGACATTTATTCCCAGAGGAATAAATGTGTTGTGATGGAGAGAAACAGTGAGAATGAGCATCTTGCAGAACTGTGCTAGGACCTGAAATGTAATAAATGACATGATATTCAGAGATGGTGAACTGTGAACATTTAGCACCTCTGAAAACCAAGTCAAAGACTCCTGCTCAAGGGTGCTTTCTATTGTGTTTCTATTCTATAACAAAGCTAGACAGAGAGATTGAAGGGAATTAAAATACATGAAAAGAAGTTTTCCAACATCAACACATCAAACGTGATTGATCCAAAATAGAGCAAAGCATGACAATAAAAGAGAAGAAATGAGAGTCACTGTGCAAAAGAAATATAAATAAGTAGCTAGGAAGAACTATTGCTGGGGGGTTCAAGTAAAGAAAAGATGAAAGCTGCCTTGAGCTTCATGAAATGCATTTTTCTTTCAGAAAGTCATTTCTCCTCTGTGGTCCTACCAGGAAGACCTATGTCTTCCATGCAGAATTCTTTTTGCAAAGCAGCTAGAACACCTCTGCTTTATTTTGACTTTTCTTTCCTTTTAATAAAGCCTAGACCTTCCAGTGTGGTCATTCTGAACCTGTCTCTTTCTTCTAAACTTTTTTACTTTGTTCATCATCTCAAGCAGTCATGTTTCTTGGGTGACATCTGAGGACTGCTGCCAGGATTGATTCATGAAAGCAGAGAAAAAAGGTGATGGTGTCAGGGAATATTCAAGGAGAACTATAAGCAGAGATGAGGGACTTCTGGTGATTGATTACTAATACAATTAGTATCCCTGAGTTGATATAGGACTTAACAGTTCATAAATACAAAATGCATGACAATGAGGAGAATACTGGTTAATTGCTCGTTTTTAGTGACCCTTTATTCATAAGGGCAAGCTGCCAGCATCAGCACCAGCCAGAGCTCAGTTTGTCTTCCTTTTGCCTGAGGTGTTGATGTGAGGTCTCACTTCGGGTGGTATTAAAAGGAAAAGAAAAACATCTGCTGTGGTTTGGGCAGTGCTTCTGTCAGCTCCAAGCATGAATTTTCAAGTAAGATCTACTTTCTGTTATAAATGTATCTTCTGCCAGTCGTGAGAAAGGAATGATAGGTAGGGAGGATGACTTTATTGATGGGAAGAACACTAAACTCACAGAAAATAAAACTAATACAATCATTACCTATTTTAATGTAGAAATTAATGAATTGACACTAAGTATTATGTAAAACTTCATGGTATGTTTCTTACTATACAGAAAATTTTCTATTCCATCATTCTCACACTAACTTACATGTTTTGTCTTACACACATTAAAAAAAAGATCCAGATATGAAGTTTCAAATGCATGGGTTAGACTTCCAACTGAAAGAACCAGAATGGAATTGAGAAATGTTAATTCTCTTTGAGGAACAGGACAGCAAGGCAGATACTAACATTACTAACAGGTCATATAACTTTGTGCACCACAACCCTGCAGTGCTGGGAATGTCTACACAGACATGCATACAAGACATGTCACCTCTTTTATCGTATAAAAAAAAATCTGAAACTATACACAGAAGATATCCACTGTGATCTATCATTACAATCATTGTTATTACTGTTGTTTCTTCTTTTTTTTTTGTTGTTGTTCTATTAAATTCTGCTTATCTCAACCCAAGGCATTTTGCCTTTTTGTCTCTGCTGTCCTTCCCATACCACCTGGAGCAGGGAGGGAGGGTGTGTGAGTGGGCAGCCAAGTGGTGCTCAGCTCCTGGATGAGTCTAAACAACACTACTACAGCTTGGTTTATGACTGTTATTTCCTAACGCTGACAGTTTTGTCATATCCTGTATTATGATAGATGGTCCTATATTCTTTACCAGTAGTAAATGCTCAGTAGTTGGTAGATCTGAAAGTAGCTACTATGGAAAGCAACCTTGCTTCCTTTTCCAAACAGTTCAGTACAGTCTTCTCTTTGTCAAGGGGTAGGAAAGGAGAGCTTTGCAGCTTGTGGTTGTCCTGCCACTTGCCTCCATTTTTTGAGACTCTTTTTTACCACTCTCTGACTCTAGAACTTCATTTTTTTTCCCAACAAGTTATTTCAGAGCCCTGCTCAGTCGGGGAAAGTGTGTAGTTGTTCTGCCTTTCATCAGTTCAGTGACATGCTGAAAAGCATGCTAAATCTCCTAGTTCAGAGGCATTAAATCCAGTCAGCCCTGCTTAGTAAGTTATTTTAAACATGCCATGTTTGTACCAATAGGCAGGAAACTTGTATGATAAATGGTTAAACCAGGTAACTTATTTTGCTCTTGAGAAAGAAATCCACTTCTCAGCATGTCTGTAGTCTTTTCCTATCCCTTCTCAACAGTATTTTCTGGAACAGTAAACATAAGCTAAGACTGGGAGAAAAGCTCGATGTTTTTGAATTTCACAGCGGGAACTATGATGGGCTGGTTTGAACTATAAGGGACAAAGAATGTTGTTTACTTCATGGCATGAAAAGGACATTTTTAAGGCTGGGACAATCAATCATGATTCTTCAAAAAGGATTTTTTAATTATATTTAAGAATTTTTTGCACCTTTCCATGGATTCCAACTCTTCTACCATTTGTGAATTAATATCAAAGCCAAACAATCGATTGAAATAGTTGATGTATTAGAGGAATAGTGTAAAGATTGCTCTTTTCTCCAATTATTATAGTCTCTGTGAAGAATGTGCACTTCTTCATTTAAATCTTTCCTGAAGTGGGTCACACAGGGAAGCTGATTGATAAGGTGTTGGAGAACTGAACTTTATGTCTGAGAACCAGACCTCTATCAACTGTGGGAAGGGAGGTTTGCCAAAAATAGAGCTGTCACTGCTGCAAACCTGCTATTAAATCTTTAAAACTGACAAATTTACAGCCTGGAAGAAGGGGCAGGGGCTGATCCACTCATAGAGATTGAATATGGAAGGCAAATAATTTGAAACTGCAGTGAGTTGTTGGCAGGAGACTTGAACTCTAGTGAACAAACCTATCTGAGCTCAGTCAGGGAAAGTGTGTAGTTGTGCTGCCTTTCATCAGTTCAGCGACATGCTGAAAAGCATGCTAAATCTCCTAGTTCAGAGGCATTAAATTCAGTCTTCTTTCTAACTTTTTTGTTTGGAAGTGTGAAACCATGAGAACAAAAAGAACAGATGTAAGCTGCCTCTTTTGTGCCAAAAAATAGACAAAAGTAAAAAGAGGAAGAATAGGAAAGGTAAAAACTGCATAGAGAAGAAAGACACATGCAAATGTAAGGGAGTAAAGAAGACTGCCTTCATTTGCATTTCATGCCCTTCATGTACTGGCAAGTGGAGCGGGAGTCTTCTGACACTTTGTCAAGGAAACTGGAGTTGTTTGAGGTGTTGTGAAACTATGACATACTTTGTCAATTTGAAGAAATTGTTTAAATCTGCTGTACACCAGAAGGATGATGCAATTGTATAGGTATGACTAAGAGGTACTGTGATTATCAACAGACATCATCAGTCCAGAATGAGCTTGAAGACATCTGGGGTTTTTTTTGCAACAAGGCTATAGTATGGATCTCTGCTGCCAATGCAGTTCAACTGAGTCAGCATAAATACAAAGACCTACATCTATCTAATCAAGGAAAAAGTATGTGACTTTAAGTTTTGATAGTAAACAAAGTCTAACAGAATATAAGCAAGGTAACACTTTAATAATAGCACTTTATAATACAACCTGTCTTGTGCATTTTACTTTTTTCAGGACAGTTTGTTTGCTATATCATAAATGTAGGAGTCAGCTACATTACAGTATAAATCATTGTACAACCTCTCTGAATCATGTGTGCCATTCGATCGTACTATCTGGTTTTGTGTCTGCTCAGTGATATAATATTGGCTACGTCTGAAATGCTGAACTGCTGAAATCATCCTGTTCTCTGGCTCCCAAGACAGCTGAAAAAGTATCTTTTTGGAGCAGAATATCAATGTCCATACCTCACAGATTTTACGAGTGACATCCCATACCCATCTTTTCTAATTTACAATTTACTGACTGATGTCCTTAAGGAACTGTATATAGTTTACATTTCCTTTAGGGTTTGTTTGTTTGTTTGTTTGTTTTCCTTAATTTTTTTTTTTTAATATGCCATTCTTGTCAATCATTTCTGATTATGAGCTATACTTAGATCCCACGGCAGGATCAAATAAAAGATAAAAATTATATGCTTAATGCCAAAGTATTTATAAAAGAACATAGAGATGGTTGAGTTGGTATTTGGCTGATGTCAAAGAAGAGAATGAGTAAAGATGGAGATATAATTTATGATTAGAACTTTGTGGGAAATTGTAAGAAAATGCCTTGCCCATGGATTGAACCCTAAACTTTACCTGGTAAAAAATAGAGAATGGAAAAATAACTGCACTTCACCTCAGAGTAGCTACTAGTTCAAAGTACTTGTGCAAACTGAATGAGAACAGTCTTTGTTCCAGCTGATTCAAAACAAGGACTTGAACTTCATTATCTCACATGACAGATAAATATCATATCAGCTGTTGACCTTTCTGGTTGCTACTGTCATTCTCGTCTCTAATTTTATTAGCTATTTTATCTTTGCTGAAACTGATATGAACATTCCCGCAAAAGGGCTTAGTTTTAATGAGCCAGAGCTTTCTAAAGAAAAAACCAGAAATTATTTCACTGGAATTTCCCAAACAGTTCTATTTATTAGGAGGTATATACTACTATGCAACTCTGTAGTTACATTTACACTCAGAAAACACGCCAAATGAGACAGATACTGTTCTCTGGGCCTGAGGCTGCTTGCCATGGCAGAGTTTGCATTCACATGGCCAAACTCTCCTGCCCTTTTCCACAGTGGGCACGTTTGTTAGCAATGTTTCTCAGTCAGATTAACTCTAGAAATATCCTGAGTACTGCTAAGGAGAGTGCTGATTGACTTAGCTTGAAACTGCACTAAACATTTAATAGTATGGAAAACTAGAAGATGGAATTCATACTTGTGTTTTCAATTCAGCAGCATAGATGTAGCCTGTGTATAAAGACTGCACCTTGTTTTAGTGCTGCATCTTGTTTAGTGCTGCCAGTGTTGTTTATTGGACTGTATTTTTACATCAGTTTGTGGGAGAGCACGTACGTGTCAAATTAAAAATTCATAGGCTCATTGAACGTCTTTGCTAAGCTTGGTTTTTTTGTTGTTGTTGAAAAGATATATCAAAATCACTGTGGGTCAGGATGAGAACTTACTGCTTCTTTCTGCCTAACCTGTAGACCTATGCAGTCTGAAACTTGAGAAAAATGTCAGTGTTGGTCATTTAAATTTTAGGAAAATCAGTGAAGTATCAAGAACAAGAAAAAAATCCTTCACAATATTGTGGAGTTTGACTAATAAAATAAATATTTCTGATTTTCTACAGCATTTTTTGTATCCCACTAACACAAACAGTAAGAGCCGTAGGTCACATTTCTGACATACTAGAGGAGGTTTAAGTAATAAAATGAATCTCTCTGAATTAAAGCTGCTTCACAGGAAGGTGCCAGTTAAAAGGGTAAGAGGGTGATTTATATACAAAGTGTCAGATAGTTAGGAAGCAAGCTGAAGGAGAGATGTCCAGTTCATTATGTTGAAAAAAGAACTCACATCTGCATAGATTACAAGAGTTCTTCATTGTTATCTTACATAATATTTCTGTTGAAGGCTTTGGAACACAAGTAGGTGTGTACTAATGAAATTTGATAATGACACATGGGTAGGTGTTTATTCTTTTAATACTGAAGTAAGAATCTATGGTTTTCATTTTTTCCTTCTGGGGTACACGGGGGAGTATATGTGGGCCCTAGAGAAGGACTTTTTCTTTTTTTTTTTTTTTTTTAAATTCTTTTTTATATAGTTAAATTTGGAGACAGAACGATTGAGCTTGGCTGTTGCTTTTTTGTGAACTGACTCTACCTAAAGAATAAATTCTTACCATAATGCAACTTAATTTATAGTACTAATTCAGTCTCTCTGAGGACTCATTATTTAAAGTAACGTAAGTAACGTAAAGGCTTTTTTTTTGTTACATCATTATTTAAAGTAACGTAACTGCTTTTTTTTTGTTTGTTTTTTATTGTGACAGTACATTTAACTAATAGTGAGTTATGAAGAAACTCTTACTGGACGCAGAAATGAGTGTTACGTGAATACAAAATTAATTCATCTTTCTTTATGCTAATAAAAAAGCCCCTAGCAAATGAATTCATAATGGGATCACTTAATGTGCAACTTTTTCCTCCTTAGTTGTCTTCAGAAAGTGAGAGAAGTGTTGCAAATCAAAGTAATAATGGAAATAGTAATTTGTTAGTGCAGGAGAGCAGGATTTTAAGAGTGTGTAATGTGTTGCGCATCTTGTATCTGATCACAGGTATCACAGGGTATTAGGGATTGGAAGGGACCTTGGAGATCTTCAAGTCCAACCCCCCTGCCAGAGCAGGACCAGATAATCTAGCACAGGTCACACAGGAACGCATCCAGGTGGGTCCTGAAAATCTCTAGAGAAAGAGACTTCAAAACCTCTCTGGGGAGCCTGTTCCAGTGCTCTGTGACCCTTACAGTAAAGAAGTTCCTCCTCATGTTAAGGTGGAACC
>JAAGNO010012795.1:112320-138332 GCA_033439905.1 Ceryle rudis | reverse complement strand
CTGAGAGAGTTGGGGTTGTTCATCCTGGAGAAGGCTCTAGGGAGATCTTAGAGAGGCCTTTCAGTACCTGAATGGAGTCGACAGGAGGCCTCATCCCTGGAAACATTCAAGGTCAGGCTTGATGGGGCTCTGAGCAACCTGATCTGGTTGAGGATGTCCCTGCTTACTGCTGGTGGGGGGGTGGGGTGTTGGATTAGATGACCTCTGGATGTCCCTTCCAACCTGGGGCTTTCTATAATTCTATGTCATCTAAGTTATTTTCAAACATAGCCACTTACGGTGTCTCTACATCTGCCATAGGTATTGCTTGACTATTTTCAAAGCCATTGTAAACGCAGTCCCTAAAATGCATATGTTTAGACAAGTTTTTACATGTACATGTAAATGAAGACTTCAAAAGTGAGCATTCATGAAGGAGATTTCACTTGCAACTTTTTAGACTTCAGCTTAAAAAAAATAAATAAATTGGAGAACACTAATTTACAGGGTCTCACAATCTGCCTTCTCTTTGCATCTGATAAGCTTCCACCACCAATTTCCAAAGTTAGCTGATAACTATAATGTTAAAAAAAAAAAAAATCCCACAACCAAAACCAAACAAACAAACTAAATCTTTAAATATTTATGGCTTATTTCTGAGATGGTGATATTTTATGTTTTGCATAAATCTTTGCAGAAAAGCATGCAAATAAATGGAATTATTTATACTTAGGCACATGTTTCTACTGATTGTAGCTGAGTGCTGCTTTAGTGCTAGAAGAAATGATTGTTATCAAGAAAGGAATGTACTTACTACAGCAGTGTGGAGAGGGAAAATACAATGTTCTATATCTAGTTTGAAACAAAAAAAAAATAACAACCAAAATATTCCACCCGAGCAATTTTTCATTAATTTCTTTCCTCCTGTTCCTTACCAAAGACAGTCAATATATTCTATCTAGTACAGAGAAAGTATTATGAACAAAAGTAGTCAACAAGCAACTGTTAGAAGTTATGTGCTTTTTTGTACACACGTTGCAGAAATATAATTAAGGATGTACACTCACTGTCTACACTCCACACATTTTTTTAACAACCATTCTTCTATAATATATTTTATACAAACCCAGCATTATGAGTTATTCATGATGGTCCTAGCACATACACTGTTTTGGGGAAAGGTGGAAGGAGCCTTTCATTATCTCATCTTTTGTAAACCACACACAAAGCCTATAGTGACAACAGACTTTAGATATACTTAAGAAGTCAAAAGCTCTGTTCCATTTGTCCCTGGAGATAGAAAACCCTCTGAAGCAGTACTGCCTATCTAGATACAATAGCTTGACCTTTCCCAGAAAGAAATCTGTGCCTAGAAAACAGTCCTAGCTGTAGACCTTTTCTTGGAGGAGTACATGACCACAGGAGCCATACAGTATTATAGCAGTAGAATAGTACTTCTGAAAACCATGCAGCTTGGTCCACATGATCTGGTCCACTCATTGCTAGATGAATTCTAAATAGTATCTATGACAAATCAATGACTTCATGCAGATTTTGCTGCCTTTCCCTGTTGATGGGCCCATAACAGCCCTGCATGGTTCCAGTTACTGAGGACCTGTACATGCTTTTGCAGTACTTCCAGCCTACTGTGAGAAAATAAAAAGGAATAAGAACTGTCAGAGTAATGATAAAGACTGTGGTTTGGATGAGACATTTTTTCATTCCACTTTTTCCTGCACTCTGTACGCAAATACACTATATTCAGAGGACCATCCAAAATTCAAGTGAAACAGGAGTAAGACTATGTAATTAAACAGGAGTCCATTTACATTCTTTTTATATTAAATGGTTGTCTGGTTTATGAGCTGTGTGATTGGAGACACAATTGTGCTCTTAAAGCCTAACAAGTATTGACTACATGATCAGAGAACAATAATGCAGAAAACATCTGAGAGAGTACATATTGTAGTAAATCACTATTTTCATGAGGGGAAAAAACCCAAAGCTAAGCTATACTGATACACAGCTGTAGCAGTACTGTCTTTGAATTTCCTGTTTCCTAATTGCAATAATCCAGGAACTGCACCCCAGTTAGTGCTGTGGCATATTCTGACATGCCAAGACACTACTTAAACATGTTTGAAGGCATCAGCAATTTCTTTCTCTGTACCTTAGGCTAAATGCAGTTAAATAGCAATTGAACATATCTCAAGAAGCATATAGTGCCCCAAGGCTTGGACTGCTGTCATTCTGCATGTGGCATTATCATGTACTATGGAGATAGTGCAGGCCATCTCTAAAACAATCCTACTGAATAAAGTCAAACAGAAATACACTGTTTGAGATATACCAACTGCACTGAAGTAATGAATGTATTAATTGCTTTTGGACTGGAATAATTTTGTGTATATCATGCCCTATTCTGAAATTCTTTTCAGTGCTTAAGAAAATACTTCAGAGTACAGAAAGGCTTACATGTACATTGAGTGAATGATTAATACTGTGAGAGAAGGTATGACAGAAGGATATAAAATAATGAATTCTAAATCTTTTTGTTCTTTTGTTATGGAAGGAAGAAAGAAATACAGAATTAAAGTAAGAATTTTCAATGGTTTACTTTAAAAATGCTACAACAAAAGTATGCCTAAACCAATTTCTAAGTTCAAGTACTTAGCTGGTTTCAGGAGAGACCAAAGTGGATTTTTCAAAGCAAACATGAGATGATATATAGCCCTCTACTGCTAAAACTAATAAAAATAAAACAAATAAATAAAGCAATACTATAAGAAAATAGAAACAGGTAACTAATTCATTAATAGTTGAACATCTAGCTCATGCTAGATGAATGAAAGTGAGTTAGGCAGAAGAGAAGGCAGGTAAGGGAGAAATCATCACTTTTAATGTACCTAAAAGTCTGTAGAAAAACAAGAGTGGCAACAACCCGTTCTTCATACTCATAATGGAAAGGGACAAAAGTAATTACCTGATTGCAAAAATGACAAATCAGGTTACAAATTAGAAAAAAACTTGAGGATAAAGTTACTGATGGAAGGTTAGTCTCCACCAGTGGGAGGGTTTTAAATAAGTCTAGAAAAATATCCTCCAAGGGTAACATAAGCATAACTAACCCTATCTGGGGAAAGCAATGATGCACAAAATGACCTCTAAAAGTTCTCTTCAGCTCTGCAATTCTGATAATATGATTACTAACATTTATGTACTTTGGCCTCAATCCAATCCTTAACTGTTTCTGGGTTAAGATTCTTGAGTTATTCAGTAATAAATCAACCTTAGAAGTTGGACTTAGGTTCAGCTAAAAGTCAATTTTAGAATTACATCCTCCTTAAAATTTTATGGTAATAGAATTACACACAAAAAAAACCCAAACGGTTGAAACTTTTAAGACAGACAATCAAAGGAGTAGAGATACAAAAAACCAGTAATGTTAAAAACCCTTCCGTCTCAAGTTCCAACATGATAACCCAACATGTATAAAATCTTCTTGCTTGAGTCCCAACACATCCATTCCATTTTACAGTTTCATCAAAAAGTTAAAGACTGAATATCCTTCTACCTATAGTGGTACAAAACAAATATCATGCCTCTGAAGTCTTATTAAACCTGAAACTGGTGTTGAGACTTTGTAAAGCAGAAAATTTTAACAGTGTTTACTTCTTATATGAAATTTTGTGTTTGTTTACCCTTGCATAATACCTGTCTGGGATTTAGGGAGGAAAAGAGTCAAATAAGACAAAGAATGTATAAGATTTTGATATACTTCCTTTGTTTGATTAAACAGGCTATATATACTAGACTATATAACTATTTGACTCAGACATGTAACCAAAGAAATATTACCCAAGCAATAAAATTCCTGGCTTAGATTCCACAGTTACGTCTATCAGAATTTACTCCAGCAGGTTGAGGTACAATATTCTTTAACTGGTCCTCTAACTATAAAATAACTCCATAAAAAGGTTTCCTTCTTAAATTAATGATTGTACCAGCTCTGTAGCATTGTGATCTTCAAAGTATCATCAATATTTCACAATTAACTTAAAGACTTTTTTGAGGAAAAACAGATGTAAAGTTTTTTTCTACACTAAAAGCTAGTTGTACTCTTCCAGGCCCAAAACATATTAAACGGTTGTCAGAGGAGAAGCATAATATAGGTTGCATACAATATTATGTGTAAGTGAAATCAAAAGACTTAAATCTAGACAAATATTAATTTAAATCTCTGATTACATTACAATATAAAAAGATTTACTTCAGAAAGTTATTTTTCTCTTATTTAAGATATATTTATCCTGTATTTCAGACTTTATTATTTGATTTTTGTTTCCAAGACCAATTTAATATATACTTATTGAGGACCAATAATGATCAACTTCCGTTATACCAGTGGCAAGTACTGTTCTACATATACCACGCTGAACTTAATTTCCCTTGGTTTTAATTTTTCAGATTTAAATGTAATTGCTCCAAGACTACTTGTAATCCTGTTAAATCCTTTGATAGCCTGATTTACTTCTATCACTGAAATGGCAACATATTCCTCAGAATAGTAGGACTTACTATGGCTTCCTGAAGTAGCATAGACATTAAGATATAGGAAACATTCAAGCTGTCTAATTGCTCTGCCAATCTGATGCTAAAGTATTAATTTGTCACTGTGTCAAATTTCATGTCTTTATTTTTTTCACTAAAATGTGTCAGTGCTTAACAAACTCTGAGCTAAAACAATTCATGGAGCAATTAGAATGTCAGATCTCCTAAAGATGAGTTAAGAAAAGTCTGAATCAGGGCTCAAAAGTCAACATAATTTCCTTGATATTCATGCCAAAGTGATGGGACTGAAGGAGCCCTAAGGGAACAGACTAGCTAGCAGCTCATCTCAGCTGTATACTGTTTCCCCTTTATTTTATTTGTTGGTGATGAAGTTTTAATAATATATTTTCTTCATTGTGAATGGATACCAGGTAGGAAAATTAGTGCTCGTCACAGAAGAGAAAAACATGGTTGCATGATTGCTATTGTCTCCCTCCAATTTAAGCCCATCTCATTCAAAAGTCAACTTTTTTTTGGAGATACTCCAAGTAATGTTTTCTAGGGGATATTAATGAATGTATTGCTTCCATTTACAAACTAAAAGCATGATCCCAAAAGATGTTTAATGTCATTAGATCTCATGGATACCCCACAAGTATCTCAGAAGATATCCAGGATCAATAATGAAAGTTGAATATATAGAAAAAAAAAAAAACCAAACAGTGATTTGACAGAGTTGCAAG
Organism: Ceryle rudis; assembly: GCA_033439905.1. Taxonomy (NCBI): domain Eukaryota; kingdom Metazoa; phylum Chordata; class Aves; order Coraciiformes; family Cerylidae; genus Ceryle; species Ceryle rudis. The sequence continues at coordinate 133,059 of JAAGNO010012795.1, read as the reverse complement.
CTGTTTTGTAAGCGTGACATTTGCTGAAGTGATATAAAATATCACTAGATATGACTAACATTTAGGTTCAAAGGGTGACTGTTTAAAAAGACACAACCTGCCCTACACACATGACTGCTTAATTGTTTATCATAACACTTTTCATAACACTTGTGACTGTGAACAGGAGCTTAAACTTAAATAAAGTTCTGGTTGAATTCTTCTGTGTTTAAGAGCTGACTTTAAGGGAAAATACCAACACTTTCATACCTTTCAGTAAGTTGATTATTTGTTAAGGAATTCTTCTGCCACATGAAATAGTAACTTGAACTGATTATCTTGCTACAACCACTGCATTCCTGAAAATTAAATGCTTCATACAGTTGTACTTCATACTGCAACACATTGCTGGATTCTGTATCTTATTTCATTCACACTTATAGAGAATAAAATACTATATAATGACATATATTAAATAGTAGTACTGTCTTCATAAAAAGGGAATTACTCATGCTCTCAAGAAGTTTTCTTTGACTCACTCACATAATGTTTATTTTGTTACAAGTCTCAGATGCTCAGAGGTTAAATTTGAACAGTAACTGTAAACTGTGCGGAAGTCCTATTAATTTATATTATTTTCAAATGAGGGGAAGAAGAAAGCTTTCCATGTTCTTCATGCAGGTAATCTAAATAATGTAGAGCTCAGCATGAAACAGAAACGAATAACTTGTGACTACTTGTCTTTTTAGTAGCTGTCAAGGAGTTGTGTTTTAAGAAATACAGCAGTCATGTGATGGATCCACTTAACATTTTATGTCACAAAAATCCCAGAATGTAAAAAATACTTCTGTGTTCATGTTATATGTTCCTCTCACAAATACACACATAAATTTCTAATTTTACTTAATGCTACTATCAAGATCTGTGATACAAAATCAAATTGGATTCAATTCAGTGAATTGAAGAGTACAAAGAATGCATTTTCATTCCTTTAGCAGAAAATCTATCTTACGCAAGACCTAAATGGAAGTTAAAAATAGAAATAAAAAACATTTTAAGATTATTATATGAATGTGCATTTGTCCTGTTTACACAGAATTACACAGAATTATCATAGAGGCTGGAATAGACTTTTGAGATCAAGTCCAGCCTAAGACCTGACACCACACCACCTATAAGTTTGGATAAGTATACTCTGGAAGTTATGGGTTAAGTTTTATAAAATATAATGCTGATGTTCATGAATCATGAAGCACAACAGAAGTATAAAATCATACAACTGAGGCATAAATGGTAATGCTTTCACCTGTCACAGGAAAGGAAATTATTTACTGATTAACTAGTTATGGACACTTGTCTTTTATTCCATGTAAATAGCATAATCCTTAGTGTCCCTCTGGTCTTCAGATCAATTATTTTTAAAACCTCAGCTTTTCCCAAGAAGAGGTAAAATCTACTCAAATCAATCCACCTAAGTAAGTTTGTACTTTTGTCATTAAGTACTGATGCTTTCTCAGAGAGATGATGCAAGGGAGGGGGTTTTATTTTGTGGGTTGGTTTGTTGGTGTTTTTGTTTTGTTTTGTTTTGTTTTGTTGGTTTTTTGGGGTTTTTTTGTTTGTTTGTTTTTTGGTTTTTGTTGTTGTTGTTGTTTTGTTGTTTTTGTTACTGGTTTTTTTCTATAGTAAGCATGTGGAAAAGTCTCCACACCTCAAAAAACGGAGAACAAATACAGAAAGATAATGTATCTCTCAATGTGATTTATGTCCTGCTCAAAGGGAAGGTTTTGATTATTTTTTTAATTGATTTTTCAGCTGTATGTGCAGATTACAGCTAGTGAATTAATTACAAAAATCTGCTCAGAATGGTTGCATACTTATGACAGATTCATCTGGGTTACAGTCCATTAGTAATTAAGTATTAAGCACAGCACTAATTCCCCCTGTGCATGTACAGTAGATAGACTGTAATTGTACACATGAATCATAGGGATGTTATACTAAAAGAGATCAGAGTATCATTGTTTACCTCACTATAGAATGGAAAAGTATAATAATAATGTTTTTTAACATTAAAACTGTAGAAAAAAATGAATGAAACAAAACAGAGAAGTCAAAAATGAAAGTTTTACTTGCAAATTCTAATCCTATCAAAACTAGCTGCCTTGATCCTTCTTGTGGAAGGGGGAATCTAATAGACCCTGTAGTGTGTATCTCAGTTTTTTGACCCCTGCCCTTGACTCTTAGTATCTTATAATGTTTCATTCACTCAACAGTTACAACTGGTAAAGAAGTAGAATTCTTACCTTAGAAACAGAACTGTGTCTTGATGAAAGTTAAAAGCAAGATTGGATTTGAACAGAGGTGTCTAAGTACATTAGTCAGGAGCTCTCTCATTCCTGATATGAAGATACTGGGTTTTTGGTTGCTTCACAAGCTACTAGCTAACATTTTCTTCAGATTTCCTAATCCACTTACTGAGTGAATAGTTGAGCATATCTCTATAGATTTCTTGAGAAATTCCTACAAAATATGTGAAATATTTCCTAGTCCTAAAGTAAAAATGGAATAATTTTTTGCTAGAAGTGACTTAAATTGAAGTACACTTTCATGAATCCATTCTCTTGGGTTAAGAACTTTTAATATTGTAGTTCCTTTGCTCCTATGTTTTTCAGCACAATATTAAAATCTACCAGTATGTTTTTGCTTCAACTTGGTTGCCAAAGTGTATACCTGTACCTATACAATTGTAAATCTCAGAAAATATTCCATTGTTCCTCAATTTGCAACATTTCCAGATTTCTGCAGAAGTTCAGTACATATACTTTGGACTACTGCTTCATAGCCAACATCTACTTTTTCAAGAATTAGTCAGATAATTTCAAGCTTTTTTCACTCATTTGAAAGTTAAGAAGTTTCTTACATTATTAGTTTATGCTTTCACTCAGACTCCAGTAAAACTGACAAAATATTGAAACTGGACAATATTATGCTTGCTCCATTGCTTTGACTGAGTAAATTATTGACAATAGGTAGAAAAAAAAGCCCTAATTATATCTGATAGGATAGCATAAAACCCAGTCAAGAAAATTTTATTAACAGGAAGGTAAAATAGCTTTTTTTTTTTTTTTTTTAAGATAACATATACTGAAGAAACACATAATATATTAAATGAATTGACTACTGTATAAGAAAATAAAATCATCCTCTTCTTTATTCCTAGTCTAAATCCACACGGTGCTTCCTGCTCATCTACCCAGTATCAGTTGTAGTGGTCATAATCACTTAGCTGTTGCTGGATTAGTTTGAAAATCTGAACAAAAACTGTAGTTAAGACAGGAACTGGTCAGACTGTAAAGAAGTAGAAGATGAAAACAAGTTTATCAGACTGAATTGGACAGAAAAACAAAGCTGCAGTTTTTGCCTGACTCAAAAGACGATAATTGTTAAAAGGGAAGGACTAATTTGGCATTTTGGCAATTATTATTTCAGATAAGTTTTTAATAAACTTTCAATTTCCAATCATTAAATAGTTGTTTTCTATTATTGCTTCCATAATGTATCATGGCTACATCATATAGTGTATACTTTGTGCAGGCACCTTCCTTACAGACCATTCAGGATACGGTTTCCTGAATGAAAAATATTCTGTAGGAAACTGTTCTCTGCACAGTGTTTCAGTATCTGGCTCATTTCTCAGATCACAACAGAGATGCCAGTTGGAACTGTGGTTCTTGTGAATGCAAAGCATTGTGCACTGGAGTACAACTAATATATTCATCTGATAGATTCACTATTGGGTGGTACAGTTGATTTCTACTTGGGTCAATTTTGAAGCTGCAACCTGAGGCAAAAACTTGTGTGCCCAAATATCAATGACCTGAGACACCACAATTGTCAGAGTATTAAATTATTCCAGGAGAATTATTCAAAGAGAATGGCATTCTCCTACCAGAGCCTGAGCATCACACTTGTGTATTTCATGGTCCTTGTACAGGAGTGAGCAGCAGAGAAAGCTGATGAGCATATTTCATACCCCTTTGTATACAAAGCACCTCTGATAGTGATCCATTAAATTAGGCCTAGACTAAGGATAAACTCACAGTCCATAGTGGTGGACACCAGTGATTACATTATTATATTCATGCTTCCACTTAATTTGACTGGTAAAACATGGTCATATATAGACATATTCTATTTTAAATCATAGATGAGTGGTTGGCTAGATAAAGTTGAAAATTATATGTTTACTTTTAAGCAGTACACATAGGAATTAAACAGAAGATTTAGTGTATTTTCAAAATATTTTGACAAAAAATTACTTGCTAGCATTAAAATCAACATTGGGGTTTTTTCTGCTCTTTGTGTGACAGTATTTTGAGGATCTTATTTTTTATTAGACTATTTATGTGTACTCTCAAATCTCTTTCCCACCAGGTATGTGAAAGCTCACTAAGTAGGTAGCAGTGCAATAAACAGCTAAATGAACTCTCAGTTCTTTAATCTACCACAGATATGAACTGCAATTATATATATCTTAAGTGTTGTTAAATTTACTTTGTGCTGCTGCAGAAGTATTTTATGTTTTTTTCTCTATTTCTATTTACTCATGCTTTTAGTCACTGCAATTAGAGGAGATATGGAAAGAGGTCAAAATTGACAGCAAAACTGAATCAGGGCTTCTCATGCCAATGAAATAATGAAAACCAGCACTGTTCTTACAGCAACAATAATGAATATAAATAGACAAATGTCTTTGAACAGCTACTGGGAGAAAGAGAATAAGGCATCCATGTCAAGAAAAAAAAATCTTTTCCTGCCATCACAGATAGCTTTGTGAGCTGGATAAATAAGTATGCCCTTTAAACAATTCTCATGCTTCAAGAAATGACCATGAGAGACAGGTCTCCCTTATTTTCCTTGAAGGGATAAGACATAATAGGTTGAATTTTACTTGTATTTTCTACACTGTTATTTTTCATGTCAATCATTCCCAGATAAAATCTGTTATTTCATGTTTGACAGAGTACAATACTTAATATGAATGTTCCCCCCACCCTGGATTTATTGTCTCAAGCACATATATCCCTATCTCAGTACAGATAACATTAGCTGGGTGCAAGTGCTTTCCAAATAATTGTCAATGGATAATAAAGATTTGCCCAGCTCTTCTATCTGTTTCAAAACTAAATCTGTAAGTAAATGTGTAACTCTATATCAAAGTAATTTACTAGAAGAGCTGTGTATATCTGATTTTCTTCTGTATAAAATGCTGGACATAACATCTAAAGAAAGATTAAAGAAAGTTTCTTTGTCTTTATGACTGATAGCTTATACTAAACCCAGAAATATAAAAGTGATTGGAGAGATGCTGTATCAATTAAATTCCAAGAGATTATAAATTGTTTGTCTATCACTAAGTGATTCTATGGACTTAATATATTTTACACCACCATCTGTTCAGAACTCAGTAGAGTGGTATCTTGCCTCTAGTTGAAACTATTTGAAACTAACAGTATCTTCTTTTTGGAATAACAAAATAACAATCTGTTACAATACTTATGAATCTCTTCATGGGGAACAATTCTTCTTGTTAACTTATAACATTTTTATTTATAGAGAGGTTTTAAACTGAATTCAGATTTACATAAATACCTTAGATTTAAAATTTCAAGAGGTGGAACTGATGGAAAAGGAAGAAAGAGCAGATGAGGAATCAAATTTCCTTGCTAATGTCACAAAAAGGAAGTAACTTATAACTTCTCTGTTGTTGGATACTCTCATTTATTATACTTCAATCTATGTAAATCTTCTAGCTGCAAGCATCTCTTATTCTGCAAAGAATGTTTATACAGTTTTCTACAATAATCTGTATTTTGAAAACCCGCTTAGGAATTTTAAAATTGTTTTTAAGACCTCAGCTACACAACCTTACCAGAGAAGGAAGCAATGGCTCTAATTATAAATATCTGGGAGAATTTCTTACGGGTTCAGTTTTGCCTAATCAGTCTTTCAGGGGAAGGTAATATACAACTAAGGCATAGCTTTCACAAAATGCACTACGTCATTAGCACATAACATTTAGAAGTCTGCTCAACCCAACTTCATTGAAGTTTCTAAAAAGCACAAATATTTCTCATATTCAGAGACTGACCTCATACTGCTTTGACATCCTCTGTATCTGATATTTCTGTTGTCAATCAGAAGTGCAAATTCAAAGTAATCAACTAAAGCTAGTGGCATGCCACAAACCTGAAATAACTGTAAAGTGTGATCCAAATCTGTTCCAAGGATAGCAACTGACAATTTCAGTTGAACAGAAAAGAAAAATTATATCTCTCAAGATTTATGTGGTTTGCATGTTAGCTATTATAAAGCAGATAAAGATTTATGCAACTTTACACTCATTGCCAAGACCTTGACACCAATAGCATATCCAAATCTTAGATAACTTCTGTGTCCACAAACATTATAGATTTTTATCAAGAGGTACATTAAAGATGGTACCAACAGTTTTATTATATTTCACTGCATCTCTACCATTAATATTACAAGGACAGAGATGATAAAACATCATAATAGAAAGTATAATTTAAAGATTTGTTTGTTTCTAATCTGTCATATATACTTTATATAACGTATTTTTCAGCTCTAAGGTGTAAAGCTGTTCAGTGTAGCTTCTCAGCTTCAGTGTGTGTGGTTTTCTGCCTGATGACTGTTAGGTCAAGTATAAGTCTTTAGAGGAAAAGGAAGATTGTTCTTTTCTTGCTTAGCTGAAAGACCTGTGGCCCTGCCTCCAAAACTCTAAATTTATAGGTGATGCGACTTGAAGGAGACTGCAGAGTTTATTTCATATAGGAAGCCACTGAAGGTTGTTTGAATAAACAGCCTGGAAGGAAAGGATGTTAAAGAGGAGTGTAAGATGCACTTTCAGGCCTTTATATTATGTCTCACTCAGAAGTTCTTTATTTTCGCTATTAAAAAAAAAAAAAAGTCTTCAGCCTAATACTTGGTGGTTTACTAAAGTAAGACTCTGGAGAATAGGATGCTTTTTGGCATGTCTTGGTGTGTTACTTATGCTGCAAGAGTGATTCAAGCAGTCCATCAAACAAAAATAAAGAAAGAAGCATTAGGTAATCAACAATTTCTAATTAATAAAGAGATAGCATAAAAAGTGAAGCTGAAGCTACCTATGGAGCCATACTACCTTTGCTTTACCTAGAGGTAAAACCCCTAAAAGTTCACTAACCCAGAAACTTAGTTTGCTGAAACAAAATAAATTCTGGCATTATTCACAAAACTTTTGTTTTGAATTTTCAGTGGTTTAAATGTTAATGTTAATATAAGGTTCAAAAGAGTGACTGTTATAGAAATATTACTTAATCCTTAATCATGGAGCAATATTACAAATAACTCAGTATATAATTTGTAGGAAAAATTAATTTGTATGAAAAGAAATGCCTGCTATGTAAATCATTCCTGTTTTACAAATACTATGTTTCACCCTGTTAGACATACAAATTGCAAGTTATATGTGCCTACTTGTCAGTGAAACACAACAAGACAGAATATAGAAGGGCATTGTATCATATGAGATTACAGAGGGGAAAAAGAGCAAAATCAAAGTTTACAGAATGGGAAGACTTCTTTTAAGTAATTAAGACTAGTTTTCAACAATTTATTCTCTGATATGAAACTGAAATACAAACATTTACAAGTGTGTATTAAACATACTGTTCTGTTTTGAACTTTATCCCATCCTGCTAGAATACTGTCAGGTATTTTTTGGTTCAGGGGAATCATTTTTTGATGTGGTTTTTGGTTTTGTGTTTTGAAGGACAGCAAAAGAAGGTTAAAAATCATATAAAAGGGGCATTCATGCTTATAAAGTTTGCCTAAACTTTAAAAAGAAAAAAAAGAAAAAGAAGAAAAAAGTTTAAAGGAAATTAACTTTTACCCAAACAGGAGATAAGCAATTATAATGAAATTTATGTAGTATTTTGAATAGCCATCCTAGACAGTTAACCTGACTTACTCTGAATAGTATAATTACCTCCTTCATGCTTAATATTCTGTATTTCATCAAATGAAATGAAAAACAGATTAACTACAGGTAGTTTGTACATCTGACTTAGAAAAAAAAATACATTATCAGTATCTACAGGTCATCTTATCTCAAGAAAATCTATCAAGTATTCAGCACATCAAAGCACTTGCAATGTAGTTCTATCCTAATCTCTGGTTTTACTTAGAAGGTTCTTCTCTGCAGGAAAAAATTCTAAGGGAATTGAAGCAATTTATTTTAAAGTCTATAAACATCTGCCTCATACATTCTGAAATGCAGAATATCTTAACACTTCACTACTTGTAACAGACACATACACAACTCTTTACTAGGTAGAAGACATTTATTTGTAAACACAGCCTTTCACAATAACTTTCCAAATTAATTGCTCGCTATTAGTAATGGCACAATCTTAAGTTAAAAATGAAAATAGTAATTTCTTGACCAAATGAAATTTGCTTGTGAAAAGGTACGATTTTCTAATATCTAACCAATAGACAGATTTTTGATTAAAGTTTTATGTTGTAGGTAGAAATAAAAAGAACTATGCATTTTTTTGCCATGTGCAGAGAACTTGTGTGGAAATGTTAAGATATGGAGAAAAGCATTTCAAACAAAAGCAGACATTTTCACATTTGCTTGTCTGTGAAAAGTCATAGTGACTCACTATTAGAAATATTTAACTTGTTCTGAAAGTACATTTCTTTTGAGCTCTGCTATACACATCAAATTTAAACAGAAACTCTTATTTCCATAATGCTGTATCAGCGTATTTCAGGGAACAAGAAAGTATATGACATTTTGCATTATTACATTATTATACTGTCTGCCATGACCTTCAGTACTGCTCCTCTGCAAAATTTTATTTTTTATCATCCCATATTTGAAACAAATTGAAATGGTGTCATGAAATTATTCTGGTTTACAAGTAGTCAGTAAGAGATACTAAGATGAAAGTTGTACTGACAAAACATATGGTTGCTTAGCTAATGTAGGTACAGAATCTGTATCCCAGAATAGAGAACTTAATAGCAATTTTTTATTTTATATTCTATTTAATGCAACCAGTAGCTCAAGTAATAATGCCTGTTCAAACTTAAAAGTTTCATACACAAACCTGCTCCCTCCCAAGTAATGTCAGGCAAGTGTTCTCTTTTGTTATTGATTATGGGAGAGATCAGGAACATGCTGTACCACTCCAGCTGAATTGTAAGCGTTCAGTTAGAAGGAGAGGAAGGCATCTGTGGTCGATTTTGTAAAGGTGACCTCTGTCCCTAATTGAATGCCTAACTGGCTACAGAGTCAAGGTCACTCTGCTTCTCTCCCTTCCGGTTATTCCTGATATGCAGCACACAGCTATGGGATGATGATGGCTCTCACAAGAAAAATCTGCAAGCTCTGGACCTGAATCCCCTTAGGATAAATCACAGCATGGTATGGGTTGGAAGGGACCTCTGGGGTCATGTGGTCCAATACCCCTGCCAAAGACGGTCACCTAGAGCATGTTGTACAGGAACGTGTCCAGGTAGGTTTTGAAAGTCTCCAGATGATACTCCATAACCTCTCTGGGCAGCCTGTTCCAGTGCTCTATCACCCTCACACTACAAAAGTTTCTCCTTATGTTTAAGTGGAACTTCCTGTGTTCCAGTTTATGTCCATTGTTCCTCGTCCAATCATTGGGCACCACTGAAAAGAGACTGGCCCCATTCTGTTGACACCCATCCTTCAGGTATTTATAAACATTGATCAGATCTCCTCTCAAGAGTATAGAGAAGGAGAGGAGAACTTCCCTCAACTACTGATCACAACCCTCTGAGCTCTGGCATCTAGCCAGTTCTCAATCCACACCACTGTTCACTCATCTAACCCACATTTCCTGGATGTTATGGGACACAGTGTCAAAAGCCTTGTTAAAGTCAAGGTAGACAACATCCACTGGTCTTCCTTCATCTACCCAGCTAGTTAAACCATCACAGAAGGCTATCACATTGGTCAAGCATGATTTCCTCTTGATAAATCCATGCTGACTATTCCCGATAACCCTTTTTTCCCCCCATGTGCTTGGAGATGACCTGTTGAGTCAGAATGAGCTGTTCCATCACCTTTCCATAGTGAGGAGATGAGGCTGACTGCCCTGTAATTTCCTGGATCCTCCTTGCCCTTTTTGAAGACTGAAGTAACACCGGCTTTCCTCCAGTCCTCAGGCACCTCTCCTGTTCTATTATCATCAATGCACTGCAGGAATCTCCTGGACAGTGTGTGTCTAGCTGTGTCACCTTTTCAGCAAATATCAGGGTAGTTGAAGTCCCCCATGAGAATCAGGGCATGTGATCTTGAAGCTACTTCCAGCTGTCTGTAGAAAGCCTCATCAATTTCCTCTTTCTGATCAGGTGGCCTGTAGTAAACACCCACAACAGTGTCAACTATATTAGCCTGCCACTTAATTCTTAGCCATTAGATTTCAACATGTTTTTCATCCCCTGCCAGGCAGAGCTTAACACATTCCAGTTGCTATCTCACATAAAGAGCAACTCCATCACCTCACCTTGCTGGTCTTTCTTTCCTAAAAGGTACATAGCCATCTATAACAGCATTCATAAATATTGTACCTACAACTTCAGTAGCCATGCTTGAATGAAAATGTCTCTGGTTTCCAATCCTATTTTAAGCTATGTGTTGAGTTCACATGTTTTAAGAGCATTCAAAACTTAACTGTTCTTTTTGCCTTATTTCTGGATTTCACCAGAGCATGGATTTCCAGACAAAATGGTTTTCAACTATGAGTCTTAGGTTCATAGGTAACTTTGTGATTCAAAAGGTAGTCACAGCTGAAATAAGGTAGCTACTAGAAGATTATCTTTCTGAAACTGTTCCTTAGGTACATATGCCTAAACCCCACTTCCAGAGCCAAAATAGGTGCTCTTGAGCTCTCCCATTTGCCTGAACAAAGCAGCTTTGTTTGGCACCAAAACTATCAAAGTAGTGTTTTTAATTTTAAAATGGCAAGGTCTAGAGCTGCTCTAAGATACAAATCATAATGCTGTTAATTAAACTCTAAAGCAAATACTAAATTTTGAGCTGCAATAATTGCCAACATTTTCTCTGGGGCTCAATATCAAGTACTTTTTTCAATTAATTAACTGGTATGACACCTTCAATAGCATTTCAAAAAATCAAATGGTTAAAATTCAGCTGAGTTTATTAATAAAGTCTTTGCCCCTCAAAAGACTACAACTTAGCTTATTAACAACATGAAGTCCATAGCTATCACCTCTCCTTGCAAAATACTCAGTATCCTACAATAAAGTCTTTTAAAGTAAATATAAGATGACAAGTGATTAGAAATCTGTCATCTTGAGCAGAAAGAGTTGACACTGTGTTTTTATCTGAATTTCAAGTCCGTTAGTTTCCATAATTGCACAAATGAAACCCTAGCATATTTTTCAAATATGTGATTGCGATGAACAAATAAGGGCTGTCATTCATTTATTAACATGATCTAATGAATGCAAGCCATGTGATTGGCCAACTTTTTCTTTTGTGAACCAATATTGTGCTGCTTTCTAGACATTTTTAAGGCCTCTGAGGGATATGAATTAGTCATGATATTTCATGAAAGGCAATTGCTCTTCTCATCCAGTCATACTCTACTTTCTTCAGCTAAACACTAGTCTCCCAGCACTAACCAATGTCTCACTAACCAGCATGACTGAACAAGAGTTGCGAGAGTATTAGAAGCAGTCTGACTAAGCTGATATTAGTTTAATATTTCCCATCAGTCTGCTAGACAAATTAAATTGAGAGTTTCATGACTTTAACCCTTCAGATTTTGTTAGAGAATTTAGTACTATCAGCTGGATGTACATTTAATCCTTCATAACTATCACTAATTCAATTACTTGCAGGCACTGTAATGTCTATATTTATTAGATATAAAAAGAAACATGTTCAGCAAAAATACTTAGATTCAATTTCTCTGGCCAGAAGGTATCATTATGATCTTCTAGACAGTTCTTTGAAAGCATAAATTGAAGATTTTCCACCTCTTAGGAGAAATACGGAAGTTTGGCTTCTAGAAAATTGTATGGTTTAGCGTCCAAGCAATGCTGAGTTTCTATCCCCCTAGTAAACAGTTATTTTAACAACCCTTACTATTACCCTCTGGAGGAGCTCATTTCATCTTTGTGTATCAGAAACTTACAAAACTGAAAAACTTATCTTGCCATGTAAGTATACTTATTGCAGTATCCTTCATTAAGGAGTTCTAATGAATAATCATAGCTGGAAAAGTATCAACTGTAATGTATTTCTGAGGTTATCAGAAAGATCTAACCTGATAAGTTCTTTTAGGAACTTGAGGCATATTTACAGGTTTTAAAAAGATGAAATTGCTGGGTTTATTTCCAAAAGAACTCAATATCTTTAGAACAAAATACCAAAATACCTCAAGAACTTTAGAACATCTTTTTCTATTAAAACCAACGTTTTCACCCTATTTAAAGAAAAACAATCACTTCAGCAAACTATTTTATCATATGCATCCATAGGCATCTTCCTGATGTGGGGTTTTTTTTTCAATTTTAATAACACAAATTGTTCTTCCTACTTTTTAATGCCTTCCTTGTCTCTGAGATAAAACATGCTATGACAACAGTTTATATGACAGACACTAGATTTGAATTGTATATATATCTCTAATATTGTTCTCTACTGCTAAGTTTAAAAAGAAGAAAAAAAAAAGTAATGTAGTTAGATCACTAGTTAGCCTGAAAGTCTTATTACATTGTCACTAATAATTTATGAAAAACATGATATCTAAACGCTTTAGTACACCTACAAGCTGATTCATAGAAAATTCATTAAGAATCCAATGACCTTTTATTATTATTTCCAATTTCCTTAAGACTTTTCTGTTCTAAATAACACACAAAGCTTTGCTGTGGATATTAACATATGTTTGATTTGAATTTCTCCGAGTTTAATCTGCTGCTTAAAGAAGATTAATAAAACATTCAATTTCCCAGTAAATAACAAAACTGGACAGTGAGGCAAAAGCCATTAGAAGCTTTCAATCCATAACTAGCAATTAAGAACACCTCTTCTCATTTAATCAGATGTTCTTTAGATAGTACACTAGACATTGTAGTCCCACATTAATTTTTTTCATGGACAGTTTCTAGACAAAACAACCCCACTGCCACACACACATTCCTGCTGTATAATACCATATGAAATAATCTGCATTTCAGTCATAATGTTTTAGCAACGTATTAGATTGTATAAACATTAACAAAACAAAACAAAAATATTTAATATAATATTGTAGTCAAAATGGTGTATCAGCATCTGTAAAACCATGCGGAGTAGTATCATCTGACAGATCCTAAATCTAAGAACCTGATTCTCTATTTCTGTACTAAATGAAATCACAGGCAAACATTTGTTTCACAACTGCATATCCAATGGCTCTGTCTTACCCCTCTACCAACAGACAGACACATTTCCTAGAACCCTTTTCTGTGTTTGCTTCTAACTTTTCTTTATTCTGGCGTATATTTTGCTTGAGCTGCACTAGTTGGTCAGTACTTTTCTACTTCAGCTGTTCCAGCAGCATCTAGCAGGGCAGCCACAACAAACACAATTCTGGCAGCTCCTAATGTGTGTCCTTGCCTTTTATTCAGATGCTATTTACACAGTGTTTACATGTAGACCACGTAGCTTTTATAAAGCTCAGAGCCTGGATTTTAAATGGAAAGCTTATTAGGCACAGGAGTCTCTCAAATTAAATCATAATAAGTAGCTACTTAAAATGCTTGGAAGACACATTCCACAGTAATATATTTTTATACACAGATAGCGTTTGTCTAAAGGAAAGAGGAAAATGGAATAGCAAATGCAATCAGGCAGATGTACTAGACACAGAAGTTTTAGTACTACACCATTTTTGCCTACAGTAGAAAAAAATCCAGCCTTTCTTGTCTTTTCATCACACAAAGGAAATAGTGAGCACACTGAACAAAAAAACCCTGTGAATATAATTTTCTTAGCTAAATCTCCAAGAAATATATATAGAAAGGTTACAATACATTTCTACTGTTAATTTTTATTTCTGTCCAAAGAATTTCAGACAAGCCACCTTCGACTTTTCTAAAATACAGGTAGTTTTCTTTCTAACCCCCCCTTTAAAAAAAAAAAAAAAAAAAATTGTAACTTAGGATATAGGAATGTAGAATTTCAAATCTGCAGTTTGCCTCAAGCATGGGAATTACTCAAGGTTGGGTGACTATAATAATCTGTAATTCTGTCTGCAAATTAAGCTATGAAACCTATTAACAACAGTTCCAGCAAAAGTTGTGTGTTTCTGTAAATTTTCTGATTAAGGTGAATTGAATTTGCATTGTACTTGCTCACAGTTTGAGTGTGCTGAACCTATCTTTGAACATTTTTCTATTTCCTCTTCAGTGTACTCATCTTCATGTGTCTATACCAATAATATAAACTCTAGGAAAATATAAACACTTTATTTTGTATTTACATCGCAGTTGTCTCTCCACCTTGCCTTTCTGGTCCAGTACTGCAGAGACTTAATTTAAAGAAGACATAAATACGCATCCTGCAAATGTGTGACCCTGCAACAGCCCCCCAAATCCAATAAACCTTTTGCATTAATGACATTCTATTCAGAGCAGAATGCTACAAATAGAGTTTATGAAGAGCACTGTGCTCTTGCTAAGAGTACTATGCTCTCACTTCACACAATTCACACATGCAAGCAAAAGAAAAGATCTTACAGGTTGAGCTTGAGAAATTTGGCTTAGGTTGCGAATTACTTCACTGGGAATTTAAATGTTGTTGGAATATACACCCTTGAAATGACATATAAGAAAGCTGAATAACTAAAGTAAAACCTTGATCATTGAAGATAAATGTTTTAAAATTTCAAAAAAAAATTTTTGTTTACAGTTTTAGTTCCACTTTGCTTTAAGCTGTTTTGCATCAGGGATGGATAATATTTTTGTAACATTAATTATTCATAACAGAAAGAATCTAGATTGCAAAAATATTGCCTTAATAGTGGGGTAATTAATTGCAGATTAAAATGAGTTTCACCATCCCAGAGACAGTTTTCCTAACTTCTTTACTGATTTATGTTTTTCTGCATATCCCAGTAAGTAAAATAATATCGAATATGCTTGGATGTGCATGTGCAATCTTTTAACCTTAAATTATTTTGAAATATTAGACTAGTTGAACATTCAAGGTAATGAGGTGAAGTCTATCACTGTACACATCACTAGGAGAGGAATACAAGTATATTAACATTAGGTTCTTTTCTGGTGAGACCTCAGCTTCAAAACTCCAAGTCTTTTATATGTGTAATTCACAGCAATGTCTATGAAGAGCAATTTAGTAAAACTTTTTTACACTGCTCTGGAGATGGTGGTTCAAAACCCAGTACATAATTAAATACATGGGATGGATGTTACTGAGTGGTTAATGCATGTAAAATTTCCTTTGACAATTCAAATTTAAACTCACTTTAGTTCTTATAAATCTTGCAGGAGTATAATTGACTTAACATTTTCTACATTACAGCTAATACATTACTTTCATTTCTATCAGTATTTTCATAAAAGTTAGAGTTAGGGCTGCCAAAGGGAGTTAGTGATACCCTATAGCCAACACTGAAACATCTGAGGAAAACTGGGCTTTTGGTTGTTGGTTTGTTGGCTTTTTTTCCTTAATCTTTCAGCTGTAGCCATACATGAAAGTAAGTGGTGACCTAAAAGAATGATCTGTTAATACCAGGAAAATAATTGTTAGTATAATTAATCTGATCAATTCTGACACTATACTACTATGATCGTAAGCAAATAAATTACTGTGTTATGGACCATATTTTTGGTCTGTTGTATATTAATTTTTTACATGTTATTTAATTAACAGAAAATGTATTCTTGTGATAGTTGAACAGACAAGGAAGAAGAAAGGCATTGCCTGCAAGTATAACTTCACACTCTTTATTTTGCTTGAATCCATAGAATCATAGAGTTAGGGGTTGGAAGGGACCTCTAGAGATCATCAAGTCCAACACCCCTGCCAAAGCAGAATCACCAAGGGCATGCCACACAGGAACAGATCCAGGCAGGTTTTGAAAACCTCCAGAGAAGGAGACTCCACAACCCCTCTGGGCAGCCTGTTCCAGTGCTCTGTCACCCTCACAGTAAAGCAGTTTATTCTCATGTTGAGGTGGAATCTTCTATGCTCAAGTTTATACACATTATTCCCTGTCCTACTATGGGGCACTACAGAAAAGAAATTGGCTCCCTCTATTTGACACCTACCTCTCAGACATTTATAGACATTAATAAGATCCCCTCTCAGTCCTCTCTGAAGGCTAAACAGCCCCAGTTCTCTCAGTCTTTCTTCATAAAGGAGATGCTCAAGTCCCATCTGCATAGCTCTCTGTTGGACTCTTTCTAGTAAATCCTTGTCTCTCAAACTGGGGACCCCAAAACTGGATACAGTATTCCAGGTGTGGTCTCACTAGGGCAGAGTAGAGGGAGAGGAGAACCTTCCTAGACCTGCTAGACACAGCTTTCTTAATGCACCCCAGGATGCCATTGGTGAACCCTAACCTCTACTGCTGCCTGGGGTTATTCCTCCCCAGATGCAGGACTTTACACTTGTCCTTATTGAACTTCATGAGCTTCACCTTCTCCCAGCTCTCTAGCCTGTCCAGATCTCACTGGATAGCAGCACAGCCTTCTACTGTGTCAGCCACCCCTCCCAGTTTCGTATCATCAGCAAACTTGCTGAGGATATACTCCATCCCCTTGTCCAGGTCATTGATGAAGATATTGAACAAAAATGGACCCAGTACTGATCCCTGGGGAACACCATTGGCCATAGGCCTCCAGCTTGACTCTGTGCCACTGATAGTACCACTGAAATTAAGAGTGACTTCAGATTTTCATACCTCTTTCTGCTGCTCATATCAACTTCAAATATAGTCCTGATTTCAAACATAATTTTCCAGACACTTCTAGAAAGCTGTCACGGTTTAGGGACAGGGCAATTCAACAACAAGACCTGTAACAGACAGTCTCTGTTAACCTCCCTCCCCAAAGAGGAAGAGAAAGGGAATAAAGGAGAGAGATTTAGCAATTAGAAAAGGAAAACTAGAACAGCTTTAATGGAAATGAAAATAATAACCATAAAAATGGAATATAAACAAATATATACAAAACCAGCATCAAACCCATCCGTCCCTGATGGGAATTACATCACTGTCACCACTGATGCTGTGGAGCAGGCAGCAGGAAAGTCCCAGACTGGGCCCAGTGGCAGACAGCAACTGTGTTCAGGAGCTGGATTCTGGTATGGTACCAAATTTAGGAACACACAGACCAGGATTGAAGGCAGAAAGGGCAGAGTACTCTTCAGATGTCAGCCATTGAAGAAGAGAGAGGGAAGATGAAAAAAACACCCAAACTGAGAGCTTAACCCTCCTGATCCATCAGCTTTATACCAAAAATGACATATATGGGATGGAATCCCTCACTGGTCAGTTTGGGGTCACCAGTCCTGTCCACTCTTCCCTGCTGGTGCAGCCTTTTACTTTCTGCACCCCCCGATATGGTACACAAGATCCAGCAGTGGCCTTGGTCAGCATACCAATCCTTGGTACTAACTCTGTCAGCTTCTAGCAGTGATAAGACCTGATGTTTACATCAGGTTTCACTGCCTGTGAAAACTTTCTGCTAACTTCAGACAGTGCTGTTAGAAGAACTGATCTGAAAAGTAAAATCTCTGAACAGAATTAATTCTGTTCTCACCAAAACCAGGACAAAAGTTAAAAAAAAAATACACACATGCTAAATGTAAATATATAAATATTAATAACAACAAAAGCCCCAAACACTAAAAATTTTCAATGGAATCCATAGAAAGTAGAGAAAGGATGAATTTTAGGTCAAAAGCCTAGGTTAGTAAAGAATGCTGCCTTCTCCAGGGACTTCTCTTAAGGTTTTCAACTCCTTGCATTCTTTCCGATCTAGAAAGTACAATCAAATCAAATCAGAGATGGAGAGGAAAATTCTGGTTTGCAACAACATTTCAGGGAATGTTCTCTGAACTGGAGAGTCAGAAGAGATTAGAATGCCCCTACTAATATACTAAGTAAGCAAGATTAACTCTTATTGCTAGAAACCAGGAACTCAAATCAGCACTCAAAATTTTTGCCTTTCTTCTGTGTCTGGCACTGTTAACTTAGACTTCTTGATGTATACTTTATTTTGTTTTGTTTTGTATTTTAAAAACCTCCTGTCTATACAAGAAGTAGGGTTATTTTTTGTTAATTTGTTTTGGTTTGCTCATTTGTTTGTTTTTAACTCCTGTAACATAGTTTTGTTATATAAGAGCAGATTTGCCTCCTTGTGGCTCAGTAAAAACTTATAGCATTAAGAATGGTGAAAAGAAAATTGCTTATACTTAGGAGGCTGTGTGAAAACAAGTGTGAGGACTCCAGGCATGTCTCATGGAAAAGCTTTTCCTGTGGTAGTAGAAATTATTAACTGAAGAAAAAAAAAAACAAAAAGCCCACAAACAAATGAAAAAACCACAACACAACCCAAAACAAACAAACCAAAACTAAACAGGCCCAGGGCTAGCTATGCCTCATGCCAGCAGTTTTAAAAACTCAAATGACAACATGAGGAAACAAGCTTTGATTTCTTCACTCTGAAGTGAATAGGGACTGTGCATAAAAACATAGCAGGTTTAAGCAATACTGTGAATATTATTACATATTAAATATCAGGTATATGTCACTACTTTGCTTCATTAAGATTTCTTCAGGCTGGATTCCTAATTTAATTGTTCTATGAAAATACTGAACTTTTCCGGATATCAGTTTTTATTAATTAAACAAAAGGAAAGAGAAAGCTACACACATCCACAATGCACCTAAAGGCACCTTCATTCCTGAAGTTTACCTCTGATTTTCTTGGATTTTTCTTTTTAGCAGCCTGAAATAGCAGGGGGAAAAAAAAAAAAAAAAAAAGCAGGGAGTGAAGAAACAACTATCCTGAAGAAGTTTCTTTCTTCCCTTTAGAATGCTATCAGCAGTAAGGCAACAGAAAATCAGATATACTCAGAAAACATGAATATAAATGATCAAGTAATTTCGAGACCTAAACAGTGCATCCTTAAAATGAAATGTAATGTGTAGTTATATGCCCTGAGTTCAAATACTCTGGTGATAAGAGTATGGGCACCCTTTGAGAAACTGGCAATGAGACCCTAGTGGGGATGCCACCATGACACTGTGCCAGTTGGACAGAGAAGACTTATTTTTTTCTTCTTCCTTAACTCTGGAGAAGAATCAAGGCATGAATTCACATGAGCTTTACATTTACCCTGTGAAATCTACTCCAGTGCCACATTTAATATTACTTATCTATCATATTAGTTTTTAAAGAACAGGACTAAAGTCTGTTCCAGAATATTCTATTTATAGTTCTGTTTCTCTGGCATGTGGTTACTTGTGCTTTAACTTTGTAGGAAGAGCTATTTTGAAAACTATAATCTGAGACAATATGTAAACTAAAAGTGAAACCCCAACCTCCTAGATGCTTGAAGCAGACCATGGAAGTATGTCAAGTTTAGAAACCATCAATAGGGCCCTAATTCCCTAAATGCTCACTTACATTCTGTTCCAGAGCTTTGTATACTGCCTTATTAATCAAGCTGGTTTAATCATTATTGATACTAATAAAAGCATCAAAGATACCAAGTGGTGAATTAATCAAAGGTACACATGATGAGCCAACACTCAGGAACCAGAAAACTGTAACACAGAGCTTCAAATGTTAAAATGTAAAGAACACCACCACACACAATTGCAGGTACTTTTTTTTTTTTTAAATAACACTATGGAGAATCCCACTATTTTTTCATTCTCTCTGACATTGAAAATCACCTTGTAATCTGTATTTGCAAAGGCTTTATTGTGAATTTTATGCCTCTGTTTTACGATGACAAATCTTGAGAATAATACACCAAACTTCATCCACAAGTTTTCTGAAAGGAGCTGGCAGTACATTGATAGTATATTATGTATCAAGCCTTCTTTAAAACAAACTGCTGAACTAGAATCTGTACTGGACAGTCAATTTTGTAACTTATTCTTACTGTGTCTTACAAAGGACAGCATTTGAAAAATCTCATGCATAACATGGCAATAAGATTTCAGTAAAGTGGAACAAGATGGAGAGGCAAAAAATAAAGATGCATATTATGGAGAACATCAGATAGAATAAACATTCCCATGCTATAAATGCGTCACAGTTTCCCTTCTGTCCATTCACAAAATAATGGATTCTTATACATCATAGCACTAAATTTCAGATTATTCTTTTGTTACACTCACTTGTGTTTTATTTTATATTCTATTTTAGCTATATTCACATGATTTTTACTCTCCTTTTCTATTCTTCATAGCTAACAGTATAGTAACACAGGTTAGTAAGATCAGGGTTCTGAGTCAACATTTGTGCAAACAAATTTGGAACACATCTCATCTTTTTTTTTTACAAATATATTGGTTGGATATCATGTAGCAATGCAATAACACTTTCTGTAATTTATGGATGCACATTCCCCAGATTACTAAAGGTAATATTGTTGACTAAAGG
>JAAGNO010012795.1:96378-112220 GCA_033439905.1 Ceryle rudis | reverse complement strand
GAGCTTTATTAAAAGAATATATATACTGACAATATACAAGAAGAATATTAGACATGTTCAGCTGAATTCTTTCATACATATACCAGATATATAACCATCTACAAGGGTGGCAGCTACTGGATCATAACCTATCTGCAAGCTGGATGAATTCCTGCAGACCTCAGCAGTGTGGTGTAATGAGGATATGTACAGGTAAGTTCTAGGGAGAAAAGCACCCTGAAATAACGAAGAGGACTTTGAATGCATATTTATAGGCAAATGAGTAACATAACACTGGCCAAGCCACATCCCTGATCCATCAGAGGGAATTAATTTCCTAGTTACCTACATATGCTTCAATTAATGGGTTCAGATTTGAATCTGGTTTTGATTTTTTTTTTTTTTTAAACTAATGAAGTTTTTTGATTTCCAGTGTTTGAGAATGTGACTTATAAATACCTGATTTAACTGATTCTTGCCAGTGTATGGTTGACTCCTGAACTCAGTGATACTGATGCATTGTTAAAAGAAGAGCAAGAAGGATGAGTAATGACTTGCATGGAATACAATTCCTCCTCTCTTTGATTTCAAATTCTCAAATGACCTTCCAAGAGCTCTCATCTCCAAGAAATGATGACGTTCTGCACAAAAATGGCTACTTTTCATCTTACTGGCTCAGAGAGTATACCTAGCCCTTCATTGTATTGCTTTATTTCCAGCTCAAGTTTGTAGGCTCTGCACAGGTTTGCAAGTTCTGCTTTCAAAGATGCAGAGCCATGTTAGGAGTGAGACCAGCACATAGATTACCATCATGCAGCTCTATCATCTTATTATTCTAATGCTTCTCTGTACTGGGCTCTGCAAATGGAACAAAAATAAACATTGTAGAAGGGACTACATAACACTCTGTTACATAACTTAGGTATTTCTACATCTTTTCTAGCACAAGACAGGGCTGGAATGACAACTCATATTAAACTCCTGGAGAATCCCTTTCATCATACTCCAGATACTTCACAGATGGCTAACTTTGGGCCATGCACTTTAAGTGTCTCAACTACTGTTGCTTTTTCCATAACTGAGCATGACATCTTGAAATAAAAAAAAAAGAGAAACAAAGATCATGTTATGCTATTTCCAAAACAAGTTAATAAAATATACCATTAGTGTGCAAGACACCTTACAAAATATTGCACCTAATAGGATTATTTATTTTCTTTTGGGATTTCATCTACAAATATTTACTGTACCTGAGTTAAATGTCTATGTATTTCCAAGATTTTGACAGTACCAAACTGCCACAGACTTAAGAACTGGAGTTGTTTTAAACTCTGAGATGAGTAATAGATAGACATACATATCCCATATAGAGGGGCTTTATTTTCTCATGTTGATTTTAACAAGTGGAGGAAAACATGAGAATCTGTATGACTACTGTGCATAAAACAAATAAAATTAATTACTTTTTTTCTTTTTGACACTCAAGATCTCTGTGATAATTGGTAGATAATTCACATTTGATAAGCTTCTCTCAAGAGTATAATCTCTTTCCTGCTTATGAAATAACAGGGAAAAACCCTGGCCAACACTGCATGCAGAAGATAACATACTGTAATGGGAAATCTGGAATCAATATAACTTATTTGGTTAACAAAAATGCTTAAAAACCAAAACACAAAAAAAAATTCAGAAATAATTTTCAGTGGGAGGGTTGACATTCATTATATCATTCTCTTCCATTTCCATTGGCATGAGTTTCATCTCTGTTAACTTAAATGGCCTGTTTCTAAGTTTACACAGACAGAAATAAAATCAGGATATACTTAACTCTCTGTGGCAGCTATACTTATCAGAAAGTATTTTTGGCATAATGAGGCTTCTGCTCCGTTAGTGTAAACTGGCTTATTTCCAGTGAAGGCATTTTTGCCTCATTTGCACTTTTTTCTTTATACCAGATAAAGATCTGGATCATGAGCAAACTATAAATAAAAACTGAAACTTCAATGTTTATAGGCCACGCCAATAGTAAACAAAATCTTTAGTGCTGTGAAGTTGCTGACCTTAAGTATTTGTCTCCATGATCTGCTAGCTTACAACACTGTTGTTTAGAAACTCCACCATGTAACTTTTGCTCCAGCCATTTAACTTTACTCTTCATGCTCTTTAACAGTGAGAGTTTAATGTAAATGGTAATGGTAAACCCTCATCATACACAAAGCTACCAAGCAAACACACATCTCTTTTGGCTAAAGGAAATATTCTACGTCAAATCAACTATCTGGTCTTTCAATAGTAAAGTAAAATGATTTGAAACAATAAAGGAAAGTTGAAAATCAACATTTTGTTAAAAACAGAAGAGATGCTTATGGATGTTTCTATGTTCATAAAATAAAGGGCTTAAATTATACTACAAGCTCATGATACCAAAAAGTATATAAATTGAACAGGGGCAAGTATGTCAACAATCTAAAACCAGAACTTTGTAGTCATAATGCTATAACTTACGTAACACAGATATAAGTCATTCCATATTTCACAACATTATCAGCTGAGTGGTTGATATGCTAGTAATCATGGCAGCAAAATTTGGCTTTTTGGAATTCTTAAGAATTCCATGGCAAATTGATGACCTAAGTGAAACAAACCTTCTGTCTTCAAATGCGTCTACATTCTGTGTTAAGAAAAAGTTGGCCTCCCTCTGTCAATACTTCTGAATTCAGTGGAAGATGAACAGCAAGAGTAATACAGAGGTTTTGCCTAAAAATTGTATTTTCCTCAGTTTGTGTTCTGCAGCTCTTCTTTATTATGCTGCTTGCCCAAATTTTTACCATTGAAAGCATCCTCCATTACTGCTAATCAATTGATAGAAAACAGAAGTATTCAGCAAAATATAGATAGATTGATAGATATTTTTTACAGTAGTTTACTTTTTCCTCCAAGTATAAAAAAGTACAAGCTGGGGGAGTGGAGCCAGGGGCGGGGGGGAGTACACAAAGCAAGCAAAAAATAATGTACGGTTGAAAAAAAAGAAAAAGTTATTTTTTTACTTTGTCTCTTGGTAGTTTTACATCTAGTGAGTTTAGCAACACAGATAAAAAGTATTTTAATGCTTTGTACAAAGTGAACCATTTTTTATATTAGATATTAGGTTTTGAAGACATTAATTTTTTAATCATTCAATACATATTCTGTAGCTTCAAAACTGTGCAAACAACAACTGTTCTTCCTCTTGTCTGAAAAGAGAAATGATTTAGCTTGATACTTATCAGAAATTATCTGATTTAATTTCTAGAACCCTTAATGTGGAGCTTACTTGACTTTCTTAAATCGTTTAGTTCTATCAACTTTATCTAGCATTGAAGTATTTTTTCTAATATAAAAAGTAAAAGTCATAATTCAAAACACACCTTTTTTTGCTATGGTTTTGCATGGTTGAAGGCTATCATCTTTTTAGTGATTTCTCTCTTCTCTATATTTGATCAAAACTATTTATTTTCTCTTTCTGCTCTTGCATCACATTTCTTAGAATTCTGAGCTTCTTGTTCTTCCCCAAATTCTCTCCACTTACCTGACATATTTCTTAAAAAGTGACACATAAGTGATGACGCATTACTTGAACTTCACTGGTACAGAGTGGAAAGAAGACATCACACATCTTACAGCAAATCTTCTTGCATATACGTTTATGGTCATTTTTGTTTCTCATCCTCTCTTCTAAAAGATTCCAAGTTTCTCTCAGATTGGTATCATCTGATACGTAATAAAAGTACACACTTTTTGGAATCCACTTTTTAATGAAAGTGCTTAGCAAGTCCAGACTTGGGACAAATATCTCTAGAGTATTACAGTAAAACTTAGCAACTGCTTTGAAAATAGCTTTCCAACCAGGTGCAATCTGGCTTATACCAGCTTCATTGGTCATAATTCCTTAGCTTTCTTAGGAGAATATCACACAACAGTCAAACACCTTGTTTTAAAACAAATTTAAAAAAAAAAAATCATAGAATCACAGAATGGTTTGGGTTGGAAAGGACCTTTCATGGTTGTCTAGTTCAAGCCCCTTGAAGTGAGAAGAGACATCTGCAATTAGATCCGGTTGGTCAGAGCTCTGTTCAACCTGACCTGGAATGTTTCCAGGGATGGGGCACCTATCACCTCTCTGGGTAACCCGTTCCAGTGTTTTGCCATCCTCATTGTAAAAAAATGTCTTGGTAACTTCATCAGCCAATTCCCTCAGGACTCTGGGATGTATCTTATCAAATTTCATAGAATTATATATGTTCAGGTTCCTCAGGTGGTCATGAAAGTAATCTCTTGCAGTGACAAGGACTTTGCTCCCCTTGTCCCCATCTTGTGCTCCATCAATTACAGCTATCACACACACTTTTACATTTCTGTAGTGATTTGGTGGATCTTTCAGTGATGCAGAAAGGCAGTGGGACTCTGAATAATTTTGTTATTTAACTAAAAACCAAACTGGAGGGCAGAAAAACTTGAAAGGGACAAAATAGTTCCTTTAATCCTTGTGGAAGTCTATATACCTCTGATACCATCACAGCTGCTGATTGCATAGATGTGATTAATCTTGGATGATAAAGATTTAGTCCTGGTTTCCAAATTTTAATTTACAACTAAAGAAAGAAGGTAAACAAGAGTAATTGTGTGGATAAACTGTCATTTAACTTCATGAGCTAGAGCAATCCTCTATCTTCTGAAACAAATCTTTGAATATGGAAATTGAATCATTTTCACTGTTTTACTGTTTGTCAAAGGTCAGTTAGCTCAAGCAGATGGAGGTTTGAAAATCTCTGGCTTTTTTTGAGGCTAAAAGACCACAGACAGGTCAGAGGACACTTGGGATTGGATCCCCCAAAACTTAGCAATAATAATAATATAATGATATGCTTGTATAATAAATGTAAAAAATCCAATAGGTTAATTCAGAAGCTGGTTGTAAAGTCCTTCACAGGTCCAGCATAATTTAAATACAGTTCAATTCCACCAATAAAGTAATTTGCTCTCTAAAATTTAGTGAACAGCTTTTTTGCTTCTATCTTGATGCTTCCCTACTCTGTTGTGATACTGCTTCCAAAAAAGAGTGCTATCCCTGCTGTTTGGGGAAATATATCTACAATGTCTCGATCCAAGCATTTCATATTCAACAGATGGTAATCTTGGCTACACATGTATTCTGGTTTCTCTGAGCCCAAGTGCTTACTACCTCTTTCTCTGCAATCACTTCCTAACTGGAAAATGAATTCTGATCAGACATGTACTCTTCCTTGTGTTCTCTCTCACCTTTAGTGAACACTGACACCAAAATGTGTACTTTTGATCTGCCAGGTGAAGGAGGACATTTGTTACTGTGTTCTTTAATCCTGCATATTGGTACGGGATAAGAGAGGTCTTGGTTCCTACTGAATTAATATTTATTTCTTCATCAGAAAATATTCAACGTACCTGTACTTTTACAAGCTGAGAAGCTGGCCCCTCAAACAGTTGACCTTTTAAACACCAAACCCAAATCATATTTGTACAGGTGATTTTTTTTTCCTTATTTTTCCAAATCTGAGGAACGTAGAAGAATGAAGCTATGGGCTTCCTGTAACAGCATTTCCAACTTGTTGGTTTTTTGTTGTTTATTTAAAAGAAAAACAAAACAAACTTTTTTTACTTCTCATTCAACAGAAGTATTCAACATGGATGGGAGAAAGAAAAGACATATGTTTTATAAAAACACAAACAGTACTGCTCTGAACTGGACTATCCAGAGAGATTCCTTGAACTGCAAACTCTACTCCCATGAGACAAAGTTTGTAATCTGTTGTATGCATTGATGTATGCCTTTTATTCAGTTCCTTGAGTGAAGTTATTTTTAAATAAAGCAACAGTGACAGCAATAGTCATAGTCCCCTTCGCTTTTTGTGTCTACAGGAAGCGCTGAACATCAACATAAACATCTATTTATGTTGATGACCACATAAAGATGGTCTTTCATTTTGGTATTTGGTTTTGGTTGTTGGAGGTTTTTCTGATTTTTTTGTTTATTTTCATTGGTTTGTGGATTGCTCATTTGTTTGTTTTGTTTGTTTTGTGGTTTGTTTGTTTGTTAATTTTTGCAAGTAGTAGAATCAATCTAGGAAGCTACAGCAAAATTAGAAATGTATGTCTAATCTGTAGGTAAGAAACAAACCTGTTTGGTCAACATTTCTAAACCCATGATTAATGGCAATGCATGCACATGTTTGTAGTTCATCAGTAAGGCAAGGGCACCCCAAAATATCCACAGGGAAACATCTACTTACAGAAAGAAATGGCTTCTGAATTGACTTCACATAAGAATATGCAAGAGATATAATTGGAGAAGATGTTTAATCCAGGTGTGATTTCCTGACATCATAAAACATTTTGCCAGATTGTTTCTATTTTAGTGTGAAATATGAAAAAAAACCCACCATTGGCTTTCATTACTTATAAAGTATCTGCAACTATAGAATTATTGATAAATAGTTCTTAAATGTCACAGGTATCACAGGGTGTCAGGGGTTGGAAGGAACCTTGCTGTCCCATGGAGAACTTGTTTACCAGGACTCCTAAATACTTCTCCACAGGGCTGCTCTCCAGCAGATCACCTCCCAGTCTGTACTGGTGTACTTTGTTATTCTTCCCCAGATGCAGGACTCTGCACTTATCCTTGTTAAACCTCATTAGGCTCTGCTCTGCCCAGCTCTCCAGTCTGTTGAATTCTCGCTGGATGGCCACACAACCTTCAGGTGTATCTGCCAATCCTCCCAGTTTTGTGTCATCAGCAACCTTACTGAGAAGACACTCTGTCCCGTCATCAATGTCATTGATAAAGATCTTGAACAGGATGGGACCCAGCACTGATCTCTGGGGGACTCCACTAGATACAGCTCTCCAGCTGTAATTAATAATATTGCAACACCTTGATGGATATTTGTCTTATTCCTTGCTGAGTAAACCAACTGAATTGACTTCTACTTTTTAAAAATCAGGGAATCCAGTGAACTAACAAGTTCTGCTAAGACAATACTGGTTTATGGGCAGGGGCTATGAACACATTGCACACTTGTTTTATAGAGCAGGAATTGCGTTTGTACAGTGTTTGGTGCAGTATGTCCTCCTTCTAAGATTAAATACTATAGTACATAACATTTTGTTATCATGAACATTGCTGTCATAGTTGATTAGCATTTTTCCACACACAACTACTATTACTTAGACCTCAGTATTCTGAATCTTATTACTGAATTTGCTTTTTTGAGAACTGTGCAAAACAAGCCTGCTTCAAATTGTTTATACAGTCTCATTAAAGATCTAAACAGGGCAAATTTAGAGTTTCTGAAACTCATAATTTTTTTTATAGTCTCTATCAATGCATACTACAGACCTTAAAATTCTGAAATATGTAACTTTCTAGGCACCACAGAAACCACTATATAACCTCTAGATAAGACAATAGAAGACAAATTTATATATTAATCACTTAATTTTTCAGTTTTCCCACTGAAAGTTTGAAATGTTGATTACTTCAGGAAAAAAAAAATTGCTTACAAGTCTTAATTTGAATTTTCTACTCACCATGGGAGAAAATTCACAAGGATACTTTAATGTTTAAGATTCTATTTCTTATGCTTTGCATATCATATAAGTATTACTAGATGTAAAGAAAGTATCATCATCATCCCTAAGGCATTTTACATCATTATTCAGGTATGAAAAGATATACAAATTTTCAAACTGTGCAGCTTGCCAACTTAAATTAGAATCCATCACATCTGAGTTTCAGTTTTCCTGTTTAGTGACTATTTCAGAACACAATTTGTGGATTCATTATTTTTAGACTTTTCAGCTAGAATCCTGGAGTCTTTTTAATTTTCATTCTTGCTTAACTGGTGGCTTTCCAACTCAGTGCTATTGTTATCTACTGTGGGTTTCATTATTAGCAAAATATTTTGACATCTCTCCATTAGATAAACTGTAATAAGGGGTTAGTGAAAATAACCAGAAAAGGATTTCTGTGATCAGTTTTATCTGACAAAGTCTAGATGCTTGACTTCAAATAACTTCTACAATTCTTTGCCACTGAAAAACAAGCATATCTGAGACTGGCTGAAGTAATCCAGAGATTCTGCAGGTTCCACTTAATCTTTTTGGAACACTTACAACATCTCAGAATGCTGTCTTTGAATGTCAGAATTAACAACAAAATCCTCAGATATTTGGCTACCATACATGTAAATTATATTCTTCTGGGGCAGGGTCAAAATGAGCAGATGTCCTCACTTTTAAATAACAGGAGGCAGGGGGAGGAGGAGAGAAGAGAGTTGGAGCAGTAACCAGAAGCAAATGACATTATAAATGTGACGAAGTTTTAAGGTTAATGAGATATTCTGGGGAGGTGTTTTGCTTCCCACATTGTGCAAAGCAAATATTGGAAGTAGTAAGCTTACAAAGTGAAAAATGGACTTGCAGTTTATACTGTTTCACAGTCATATTTTTCATACATGAAAACCAAATCTCATGCAGTCAATGGGTATCTAGTCCACTGTGAAATGTTTTAGTTTAAATATTTAACTACAACTTTCTTTGATCTTCTGTTGTTTTATATTTGTACCTTAAAAATACTTAATGAGTGGAAGAGGAAAGCACAGAATTGAAGTTACATTCATAGCTCCCATTTCCAGGTACTACTGAAATATTCTTCAGTAACATGATCTGATCTTTCAGGTCTCTTTTAAACCAGTTTATTATTTCTTCTAACTGAACAGAAGGACTTGGTACTATTATTCGTCACACAGAAACTTGTTATCAAATAGCATAATTAATATATAGAACCATAAATATATTTCTGATTTCATTTTCAGAAATTAATCAGAGTAAGAATCACAGAATTGTCACAGTTGGAAAAGACCTGTAACACCACCATGTTCAACTGTCAACACCCTGAGAAAACAAACAAACAAACCAACCCAAGCAAAATTACCACACACACCTCAAGAAAAGACACCTCACCTTCCCAACTGGAGCATGTCCTGAAGATCCTCATCTACACATATTTTTAATACCTCCAGGAATGGTGACTCCACCACCTCCCTGTGCAACATGTTCCAGTGCCCGACTACTTTTTCAGTAAAGAAATTCTTCCTAGTATCTAGTCTAAACCTCCCCTGGTGCAATTTCAGAGGCAAGAGCATCCTGTACTG
Organism: Ceryle rudis; assembly: GCA_033439905.1. NCBI lineage: Eukaryota > Metazoa > Chordata > Aves > Coraciiformes > Cerylidae > Ceryle > Ceryle rudis. The sequence continues at coordinate 103,014 of JAAGNO010012795.1, read as the reverse complement.
TACTAACAAAGCTCAACCAAGAAGTCCATGGAAGTGATTGCCACCTCTCCTCACCACTTGTGAGACTGGAGTCAAGTGTCTAGTTTTGGACCTCCTGCTCCAACAAGAGACACTGACAAACTGGATTAACTTCTAGCTGGGAGCACTTGCCCCATGAGGAGAGGATGAGGGAGCTGGAAAACAGACATCTTCAGGGGGGCCTAACATTAGCCTCCAAATCTTTATGAGTACATCATGAAAACATCTGAGTCAGCCTGCTTGTAGTCATGGAGGAATAAGAAATAATGGCCAGAATTTAAAACAAGACAGAATTCATCTGGATATAAGTAGAAACTTATGCAGCCCCAGGACAGTCAAGTAATATTCAGGCTGTACAGAGAGGTTGTGCAGTCTCCATCCTTGAGAGTTTCAAGAATAGACTGAATAAAGCCCTATATCACTTGATTTGACCTTATAGATGATTCTGCTTCGAGTAGGAGATTGAACTGGAGATCTCCTGAGGTTCCTTCCATTCTGAATTATAGTATGATCTTACAATAAAGGATGAAGAACACTGACATTCATGCATGACCTTCAGCTGCTGAACAACCATCTCACTTGATCCAGGAGACAGGAATAATTGTCTGAATGGTGATCCTTTGTATCTTTTCATTTGGTAGTTTGCAGTATCATTGCATTTGGGAATATTAATACATACACCAAAAAAAAAAGTCATTAGTATATCTATAAAGCCCCTGTGTAATGAAGAAGAAGCTAATTTCCTTTTCCAATACTTTTTGCTCATTTCTCTCTATCGTTAGAATTACTGAGGTAATTTAGGTTGCTTTAACAATGGGAAGATTAGAGTCATTCTAGAAACAAGTGTCAATGAAACTTGCTGAGATAATGCACTGATTTATTATATTTGGTTGCCTAGAAAAATATTAGTCTAAATGATTACTTGCACTAAAATATTCTACAGTACGAGGACTCAGGGCACAGTGAATAACAACAGAAACCATAGATCTAATTTCTGTTAATCATATTAAAAAAATATACATACATATAAAAAAATCCTGTTTCATCTTTCTCTTATGGCAGCAAACATTAAGTCCACAGTTTGGTTTGTGGTTCTACAATGGAGTGAGCTTTGATTTGGCACACCTTTATAGCCCAGTAACTGGATTCCTTAGTCTATGAGAAAAACCTATTCAATTCAACATGTAGAGCATCTGTTTGAGTAGGAAGCAGTTTATAGGAATGTTATTCTACAAACTGTGCAAAAAACTTTATCCCATTCTAACAACACTAAGATTGTTTAATCACTAACACAAGTATTTGGAGTGCAGAATATTTAACTAGTTTAAATCATGAATTTATCTTAGATAATGTTTTCACCATGAAGAATAGGGATATTATCAATGATTACATATTTATATTTTCATTTTCTTTTACTCACAAAATAAAGTTTACCATTTATCAATGTACAGCATATTCTCCATTCATCTGTTTCTTTTTCTTACATTAACAAGCAAAAAAAGCTAGTTAAATGAAGTATAAAAATAATCCCTCTTGGGGAATAATTTTCCCACAAGAGGTTAATATCCAGTATTCTGGACACAAGGTTAATTATTTAATTTAACACACTGAGGTAACTTAAAATATAGATATTTAAAAGATTTAAGTTGTCATAAAACTGGTATGTTTCATGACTATTTTTCAACTAAGTATGATTAATAGCACAGTAAATATATTAATATCTGTTCATTTCTGACTAGATTATTTGACAGGCTGAGTTCCTTTAATAAATAACACAAGGTTTAAAATACTATGTTATGCAGCTATAAACAAAACAGGCTCAAAGTTAAAACTGGTACTGAGCAACTGTGCACATACTCATGTTCCTACCTGATGGATGTTGTGTATTACATTAAAAATACACAAAAATACTTTTCATTTTTCTCCCTCTGGCCCCCATGGGAATAAATGTATGGCTTTATACCTTACTAGTGAAGATAATCTTAGTCTTATGAAAAATAATAAGATACATATTGAGTTTGAATCACAAGCCTTTTTTTTTTTCTCCCTCCCTCACATCCTGGGCCACAGCAACATAAAATATAGCTCCAGTTCTCAACCATATGAGTTACTCTTAGCCAAATACAGAAGCTGAAGCAGAAGAAATGACACTGTTCCATCTAAGTTTACTCTGTAACCAGCTTGCTAGTTATGCCCCCAAAGACAAAAGGACTATTTCAAAGTCACAGAGACAGAAAAAGAAAGCAAACTCACACCAATAGTATTCTATGTGTGATGAGATACTAGAAGCTTCTCCTTTGACCATACTTTTAAAATAACAAAAAATGCACATGACAGTTGCCTCTTGAACAATGAGTTTAAAGAAGGCACTCAAGACTATGAGCACTTACTGGAGAAATGCATCTCAGTCCTGTGTCTCCCTAACTTCAGTAATTCAAGCACATTTTCCGCTACTAGCATTGGATTGTAACAATCCCCTTTTGGGAAATGTCATGCTCCTTGCTTATTGTACAGTAAGCTTCCTCTTCAACCAGCTACATAAAAGTTAAGGAGCCATAGTGTTGCCTGTATTTCTCTTTTTTATCTATCCCTATGTTTTTATTGGGACTTAGACAGTTTAAGAAAATATATGACATTCTTAGACATTTAGTCCATGCAAATATGAAGAGTATTTTTTTCTGTTCATTTGGGATTGCAGAAAATAAGAAAATTCAGAGCAATATCAGTAGTTTATACAAAACAGTTACGCTCATATGACTTGCACTAGCTGGAAAATAAGAATAAAAGAAAAAAGCAGAAGACTAATTCAGGCTGACTATAGATCATTAATAATTCTGAAGTGAAAATGAATATTGAGTTTAGTAATTGGAACACAGACTCCTTTTAGACCATTCTAATAACTGAGAAGCCAGAGAGCAGGGCAAAGTCATTCCCAATTAAATGCATGACGATTACTTAGAACAATTTCAAGTGGTTTACAGGAAGAAATTTTCCTGTAACCAGGCCACAAGATCAAATCTCTTCAAAAAAGACATTTGGGAAGTGGGAACGATCCTCTCTTCTGTTTCATTCTATTTCATCTGAATTAGGATCATTCTACAGCATTGATTTTCAGTCTGAAAGGTTTTGTTTGTAAAACAAGATTAGAGTAGTTTCTTATATGCTCTTTCAATTTGTTGTTGCAATCTAAGTCAGGAAGAGAAGAAAAAGAATGAAAGGAATATTTTTTTCCTTCAAGAAAATTTCTAATTTATCTGAGTTTCAAAAGAAATGGTGGTGGTGGTTTTCTTTGTTTAGTTTTGTGTGGGGTTTTTTGTTGGATTTTTTTGTTTGTTTTTATTTCAACTTAATCAATTCTTAGAGACCCTTGAAATTAATCAGATACTATCACAAAATCAGAAATCTTCTATAGAATCATAGAAATGTCTGGGTTGGAAGGGACCTCTAGAGGTCATCTAGTCCAATGCCCCTACTGAAAGCAGGGCCATCTTCAACTAGAGCAGGTTGCTCAGAGCCTCATCAAGCCTCACCTTGAATGTCTCCAGGGATGGTGCCTAGGCAACCTGTTCCAGTGTTCCACCACCCTCATGATAAAGAACTTCTTCCTTACATCCAATCTAAATCCAGTCTTTTCTAATTTAAAAGCATTGCCCCTTGTCCTTTCACTACGGGCCTTTGTAAACAGGCCCTCTCCAGTCTTTTTATAAGCTCCCTTCAGGTACTATAACTCATTGTAGTTTCATACCCTTATGCTACTCAAATAATCCTCTGTAAACAAGGAGAGAGATTACACCTCTTCATTCATTATAGTAATGATAGAATCAAAAAAAGAAAGCTTTCAGAATTAAAACTTTTTTTTTTTCCCCACCAAGAAAGGAATTAGAAACTTGTAACAAGTCAGTAACCTACCCCAAAATTCCTCCTAGTACCCCTTCAAAAACGGATGAAGCCTTTCGTAAATTTTTTTTCAGGCATTACATAGTTCCTTAAAGTACTTCATACTTTTTCATAAAAATAAATTTTTCATTCTTTTATTGAGTATGTACACTTAAATGGGGTAATATATGAATAAATATGTTTTTGACCTAGAGTTTTGTTAGATGGAATGGACTACAGAATCGTCAAACTATTAGCAATGTTAGCAAAATTTCCTATGTTAATATCCAAGAACATTGTAGTTCTTCAGTAAGCATATTTTAAAAGAAAGATAGTTTTGTTTCAAAAATTACTGTTAGTCATTAAAATAAAGCTTCTTTTCACCATATATATTAAAAGGCTAATAACTCTTAAAGAGAACACCTCTGCCAAGTTTAATTGCTAGCTGCTGGATTTTGCTATACTTCATAATTATTGTGGGGTTTTTGTTGCATGTTGTTTGGGGTTTTTTTTTAAACCAGGACTTAGCTAATTTTTTAAAAATTAATCAGTGAAATGCTGCTGCAAACATGTTTGACACTTATTTTTCTTTTATTCCAAGTACGTAATTTTAAAAAATCACCTTTCAGAAACATTGATAAAAGCATAGTTAAATTATGTTATAGTAATAAGAATTATTTTTGTGTTAAAAATACTGTAACAACTCCATGTACAAAAGAAAATGGCTACATATCAGCCATTATATGCAAGGAACTCTAGATGAAGGGAAAAATAAAGTGAGACTCCCTAGTTCATCTGTGCACAATGCTACTGTACAATAATGCTTCCTTTCTACTTCACTGGAGGTACTAGAGCTACAGCCAGTATATAAGTTGATTTTAATTAAAAAGACACCAATAAAAAAATATCCTAAAATACATACATAAGCATCTATATAGAGAAGCATTGTTTAAATATCAGCATTTAAGTCAATTATCATCCAAACTGCACATTAGTCACAAGTATTCACAGGCTTCATTCATTCTCATTGCATGTGGCAGACGGATACATAATTGTCACTATGGTCACCTAGCTTGGCAAATTATTGCATTTCTAAAAAATTAGATTAGTGTTATAAACAGAAAGCCATGTTTTTCCATCAAATTGGCTCACCTTTTTTTTTTTTTTCCCTCAGCCTTTTGTATACAAGTGTATGACAAAATGACTTTAACCTGAGCTTATGGTAACAGTCCGTAGATGTATTTTGGAGATCTTATCATTTATCATGACAATGTAGCTACACATATTTTCTGCAGTACAGCTATGTAAGCCTAAGGCAGTAGGTACAAACACGAGCTTTCCTTACAGGGTCAATTATGTTAGATACTGCTACGAAAACAAAATTTATTACAACTCATTTAAACTGACCAACTTAAGTTGCCACATCCTTCCAATAAATGCAGTTTATAGCTGTACATTTCCTCATTAAAAGTAGTGTCTGTGTATTCTGGACCAAATTTTGATATCTCTCTAGTTTGGAAAAAAAAAAAAAAACAAACCCAAAAAAACCCCAAACAAAATCAAACCTGTAAAATTTCACTTTATATGTACAAATTCCACTGAATAAATATGAGTTCACTAATCATAATAGGACCTTCAATGAAACTGGTTAACTGACTTAACTTGCACGCTACTCAGTTATTTGGGACAGTCATCTGCTGAGCAGCTTGGTAGCCCCAAAGTTTTCACACTAAAATCCATGATAAAATAGAGATCCTTTTCTACGGTATCTCAACAGTTGTTCATTTATTGGACATGTTTGTTCATGTTCTTTATAGCTGCTTTGTTAAACTGAGAAAATAGTATGTACTAAGTAAAATTAGCTAATAAGTTCAGAATAGTCTCAGTAGTTTTCAGTGATATTTTCATCTCTGCTAAAACTTTTAAGTAACATACTGATTTTTTTTTAAATAACATTTTAAAAATGTTTATGAAATATTTTAAGATTCTATCTCTAACATGTCAATGAATAGCCTGATTCCAGAATAAATAATAATTATTAAGTTTGAAAGATATTATACATTGTCTTCTATTTTGCAAATGTAAATTCATTGAAACTCTCCACAAATTAAAGAGCAGTATATTTCAGCATTGAAATATTAATTCATTGAATTTTATATTTACTTTTTTTCTTGAAGATGTTTAAAAAATGTGCTTTACCACTTATTGACCTAGATAATTATTTTTTTACTAAAAAGCACAAAGAGTAATTGCATGTTTCACAATCAGCAACAATAGTAGAAATTATTCTGCTACAAGAGAAAATAAAAGCTATTGTATTGCAGTTCCTAAGTAAAACTCACCAAAAATTTGTGCTTTTCATCAGATACAAGTTGTTCATTATCATGTTCCCCCTCAAAATTTTTCTACCTCATTTACTACGTCTAAGCCTGTATATTCTCATGAAAGAGAGGCTATAGAAATATTTGTATCTACTAGCAAATTTATAATCTGTTTAGTAACAAAGATACATTTCCTTTAGGTTTCTTTGAGGTACAGATCTCCAAATATAAATTCTAAGAAAAGGCATGATTCTCACTTACTACTTAAAGACAGATATTGTTATATTTATTCCCAAGAGTAGATTCACAGATTGGAATATAGTTCAGAGACTTCATTATTTTATTCCTATCAGGGTATCTCATCATGTTTGATATTGTATATATGAGGGTCTAGTATTCTAGAGTCAAGAATTTTAAAGGG